>VMDR010001289.1:0-134847 GCA_007922815.1 Macrotus californicus | reverse complement strand
CTTGTAGGCAACAAGGAGCTGGCAAGAAGTATTCAAAGTCATGAAAGGCAAGGATCTACCTCCAAAACTACTCTATCCAGCAAAGCTATCATTTAGAATGGAAGGGCAGATAAAGTGCTTCCCAGATAAGATCAAGTTCAAGGAGTTCATCATCACCAAGCCCTTATTATATGAAATGTTAAAGGGACTTATCTAAGAAAAAGAAGATAAAAAATATGAACAGTAAAATGACAACAAACTCATAGCTATTAACAACCAAACCTAAAAAAACAAACAAACAAAATGAAAAGCAAACAACTAGAACAGGAACAGAATGACAGAAATGGAGATCACATGGAGGGTTATCAGCAGGGGAGGGAAAGGGGGAGAGAGAGGGAAAAGGTACAGGGAATAAGAAGCATAAATGGTAGGTACAAAATTTACAGTGGGAGGTTAAGAATAGTACAGGAAGTGTAGAAGCCAAAAAACTTATATGTACAACCCGTGGACATGAACTAAAGAGGGGGGATGTGAGTGGGAGGGGGTGTGCTAGGCGGAGGGGAATAAAGGAGGGGAAATGGACAACTGTAATAGCATAATCAATAAAATATATTTAAAAAAGAAAAAAGACAAATATGGAAAGTAAATAAATAAAAGATAAATTTTATGGTATATGAATTATAACCAAAAAACCTAATCCATTCTGTTAGGCAAAGTAGCGGCCACCGGTGACGGTGAGGACCAGTGGCTGGAGAGGACTCTGGGGGCTGATCGTGTTCTGTTTGCTGATCTGGGTGTTGGTTCCAGGGCTCAGTTCACTTTGGGCGGGAACTGGAATCTTAAGTATACATGTTCGGGTTATATTGTTTATAATTGGATTGTCTTCTTCAAAAAGTTAGGTTCACCCCCTGCTATCTCACCATGTGACCTGATTTGGAAATAGAGTTGTTGCGGATATAATTAGTGTAGATGAGGTCGCACCAGAGTAGAGTGAGAACTTAATCCATGGTGACTGGTGTCCTAAAAGAAGAGAAACAGACACAGGGGGAACACGGCCATGGGAAGATGAAGGCAGAGGGCAGAGTTTTGCTGCCACAAACCAAGGAAAGTCTGGGACTGCCCAAAAGGGTCGGAGGGAGCATGACCCTGACCACACTGTAATGTCAGCCCGCTAGCCAATTACATGAGAGTAAACTTGTTGTTCTAAGCTACCAAGTTCGTAGTATTTTGTTACAGCAGCCCCAGCAAACCAAAACTTATGAGGAAAGTCTTTTTAAAAAAGCAAAATAAGATCCATTCCTTTATCAAATAGAAGTTACTGGAGACGTTGCAGGAGACAGTCCTTGCTCTGGCTGGTGAGATCAGTGGAGGCTTCTCTGGGGGTTGATGCTTGAACCAAATTTTGAAGAATCTTGAAGAATTGGTAGGAGTTTGCCTGCTGCCAAAGGAAGAATTGTCTCCAAACTGCCATGCTCCTTGATGTGCAAAACTAATATTTTAATGAGGGAGACTGGTAGAAAACAATCAGATGAGCAAATAATGAATTACAAACGGTATTTATAATGCAGGGCTCACTGCACTGGCGGCATTCTCATTTCACTGGGCTGGGAGGGACCAGGTCAGAGACAGGCACCCCTCTGCAGCCTGGTGTCTGCACGTCATTGGCAAAGTGGACAGGCCACCGGGCAGAGGAGCCTGATCGCTTTATTTTCACCCCAATGCTGTGCAGCTTGGACAAGTCTCCTCATTCTCTGGACCTCGCCTCCCACATCTGGAAAAAGATGTGGCAGGAGAAGAGGGTATATCTAAAATCCACTCTCATTGTAATTCGACAAAATAGGTTGTTATATAAAGAGCTACATAATTTGGTTAGCTAAAGCAGAATCCATGGGATAATATCCACAGTAAATTGATGGTGATTACTAAAGTTTCACAGCACCCTACATGGATTTTTTTTTTATGGTGATTACATTGAGCTGTTACATTACAAACTATTACAAAGGAAGGAGGCTGCAGCCTGTGGTCTTAGTTTTTCAGACTGGAGAGAGTGGTAATTCACACTGCATGAGAAGACCATTTGGCTCTTGAGATCGCTCCATTTTCAGATTTATCTCTTCTGTGGCCACGGTTGTTTTCACTGCAGTCTTGTCCTTCCTGGAATTGCTCTCACTGCTCATATATCTCTTAGGCTAAAAAGAGAGATGAATGTCCAATGCCTCCCTAGAGAAGGAAAACAAGAGGGCAGCTCTCATATAATCAAAAGAACCAGGGACCTGACTTCAAATCCCGCTTCTCCCACCTCTCAGCTGTTCCTGAAGTTCACTTTCCTCACCCATCGGAGGATGAAAACCAGCTCCTCACATGGTTGTTGTGAATATTAAACTCATTCATGCATCCATCAAATATTTACGGAGCACCTAGATGACATATAAAAGGCCCTGCAGATACACATTGAAGATGATGACATGATCCACGGTCCCCAACCTCAAGCAGTTTCTAGTGCAGAGGTGAAGACAGATACCGAATTACTCCACAGGATTAAACGATGAGCGGAAGTCATCTCTACAGCAAAGGTGGCCGGAGCCAGGGAGAGTGTTCAGAGTGGGAAAATGGAAGGTGGTGCTGAGGCCTTCCCTGGTGCTGGCCGACTCAACAGTGAAGGAGCCAGCAACAGGACTGAAGTAAATGCATGAAGTGAGATCGAGTCTTAGAGATGGTGATTTCCTGGCAGTGTGTAGCTTGGTAAATACATAACTTGGTAAGTTTTCTCCCAAACATAAACAAGAGCCAAAGATCTTATGTAATTTACTTTTAGGTGTGAACTAACAACCACTAATTGGGCTGATTTCTGTGTTTCCTTTTCCAGAACATGCAATACTCTGGGGCAGTTTGTCTCTCAAATCTCAAAGCATTCTGAGTCATGTCATGTTTTACGGTATCTCAAGCTACTTCTGAAAATATGAATCACATCTGAAAGACATCATTGGTCTTTGCCAAACATAATTTCTTAAGCGTCTTCAGATCTTTTGTGGCAGTTAAAATCAACACAACTTCTGCTGAGGTACAAGTTGCCCAGGTTGTTATATAACATTTGTCTATTACCGTCCATCAAAGCCTGTTATTAAACTCAATAAGAGGAAGAGGAGAGGTGAGCAGCTTAACAACTAGGGTTTCAAAGGCTAGTAATCAGGGAGTGGGGATTTTGCATATGAAGCAAAATTTAAAAGATATCACTTGGTAAACTCCAGGCACAATCAATGTAGTCTGCTTTTTCCCATTGTGCTGTCCAAAGTAGTTCTCACTAACCATTTAAATTTAATTTAAATTAATTTAAACCAAATAAAATTTAACATTCAGTTCCTCGTTCTCCTAGCCACATTTCAGGTGTTCAGTGTCCACATGTGACTAGTGGCTACATGTCACTCAGTACAGATGTGGAGTACTCTACAGCCAGATGTTCCTCTGGATGAGCTAGTCAGTTCAAAGAACTAAAAGGCATCCTTGAATAAGCCTGGCTGAACTGAGGTTTCCTTTACTTTCATTTCTAGAGGAACATGAGGAATACTTCAAGTTAATTCTAGAAATACATCCTTGAAAATGGGTCAGTTGGTTGGAGTGTTGTCCCATAAACTGAAGGGTCACCAGTTTGATTTCTGTTCAGGGCACACACCTGGGTTGCAGGTTCGGTTCCCGGTCAGGGTGCCTGTGAGAGACAACAGATGGATGCTTCCCTCTCACATTGATGTGTCTCTCCCTCTCTCTCTTCCTCTCTTTCCCTCTTTCTAATAAGCAGGCCTTCGTGTGAGGATTAAAAAAAAGTAGGTAAGCAGCTGATAGTTAATGGACCATTGCTCATGCCATTATAATAGGAATTAATATAGAAGTCCACAGTAAGAGTTCATGGTTTACAGATACTAACATCATGTTTTTAGAGGCTATTTAGTGACATGAGAAAATGCTAATAATACTAATTTTTTGATAATCCTATTAATATATTATAATACAAAATTGTGCTCAACATGGTAATTTCTTAGCCATTAGTTTATTGTGCTTTTTATACTTTTCCATATTTGTTTTCAATGAGCATGAAGTATTTAGATGCTAGAAAAAAAATTTTTTAAAGTAAAAATATGTGAGGTTTGGAGCAGGTAGATGAACACAGTCTAAAGCACAAAGCACTCCAAGGGTGAACTCCTTTTCTGTTTCAGTAGGGAATGGAAAGGTTGGTGACATTAAAAGCATTTTGACAGAGATGTCCGGGTCTAGGATCTGACTTCAGGCTGTGTTCATTCTTGTTACCCATCAGGGATCTAATACATGTGATTCAGGTAACAAGTGTGTAGGCTGGCGGCACTGAGGAAGGTGGTATCAAAGCAAATAGCAATACAGCAGGCCGTCTGCGGCAGAGTAAGAAAGTGATTCCAAACACAGGGAAATTGAAGTGTCACGGCACAAAAAGCAAGTTAGTTCAAACCCTCACCTTTATTGCATTAAAAATAATCAAGTCATGTAGAAAACCATTTTCTTTATTTAATTTTGATGACTTTAAGATTTGCATCTTAACATTTTTACAAGGTATTTTGATACAATCAGTTTTTTCAAGCCCTTTCTCAATGCTCAGGCAGTTCTTACCTATCATTTTGCAGGTGATTCAGCCTTGTTGAAACGTTAGCAGTTCTATAAATGATCTCACACACTCCACATTTTAAATTTATTTATAATATACATTCGCACAGTGAAACACGTACTTGTAATGTTAGGTATTATAATAAATCAAACTTTGTATAGTTATGTTCAACCTTTTCTTTCCAATGCCTATATCACACACACGGACATTTTGTAGTGATCTAGAGAAGGTAAAAAAGTAGTCAGTTGCAAACATTATTAATGAAGTGCCTGGTTTAAAGGTTACATTCCTAGTGAGAATAAGAACATTCATTTGGAGAACTGAAAGTCAATCACTGAATCGCCTTTTATTCGGCTGGGACCAGTAGCCTTGGCTTTTGAGATAAGAGTGGGAAAGGCTTGATTTTGGGCTTGAGGTACTTCCGGAGGATAGCCAGAGGAATGGCTAGGAGAGAGTGAGTTAGATCATTTGTGAAGGCCCCACAAGCGAATTTCACCCATTCTGCAGTGTTCCCCCAGCCAAGGTGAGTGCAGTTCCCTGCCATGAAAAAGCCATCCTGCGTTGGAGCCTCGTGCTTGGCTGCTTGGAGTATGGACCATTGAGAGCCCGCAAGTCACCTTTGGGTCATTTGATGATTAAATATTTAAGTTGTTATTTTGATCTCCCTGTGGAGATATTTGTTGTATTTCACTGTATTTTGCAGCTAAACAGCATTCCCATGCCTCCCTTGTCCCCCACCATCTCCAATGTAGCTGCCAACCGCTTCAGAGAAGTCCAGGATCAGAGTCCTCCAAGCGGCATTTCAGTCTCCTCTTTGGCTCCTTCATGGCCATGACCAGATTGCTTATCTCTTCTGATAGTCCTCAACCACAAGAGAGAGAATAAAAAATGAACTGCACTACATTTTTCAACTGTCAATTTTGAATATAAAGCTTTAATCAGCAGAATGCAGGTGTTAGGAATATTAGAACTAATTTTTCATTCCGCTTCCAACTCAGACAATATAAGATTCCGTTGAAAAAACCCCATCACACATCTGTTCTTTAGTTCCCTGGAACTTGGCATAATGATCTGGGCTTAGATTGTCATTTAAATTCACATGGCTTATCACAGATGCTGCTGAATTGATTCACATCACAAAGGAAGTCTAAGACACATGTCAACACATTCATTGGGTGTGTAGTGAGTCCACGGCACTGTCCAGGACTGCAGTGACAAATGAAACCAGCTTCAGCATTTGTAACCGTATGCTGTTTTTCTAATAAATTGGATGACACAATATGGGGACCATCTTCTAATTTCTTGGGAGAGAGAGATTGGGGGACAGAGGGTTTGGTCAGTGCCCCTATATCTTTATTTTGGTCTCTGCATCACTATTCATGATGATTGGACTCTTTGAAAGTTGTGGATACTTTTCCAGGACTCTCATGAGCCCTTGAAGGTCTAGATGCCCCACCCTATTGGTGTTGTTCAAAGGTAATAGCTCTCAAGTCATGCTTACACACCCAGATATTATCTACAGAGGAGGACCCATGCGGCTGGGGTCAAGAGGTTTTCAGTCTCCCCCCTCTCCACTAATCCTCCAAGAACCATCGTTGAGGTTGAGTTACCCAGCTGTCTTGCTTTCTTGTTGCTGCTGTGACAAGTCACCTCAAATTAGCAACTTAAACAACAGTAATTTATTACCTTATAGTTTTGTCTAGTAGAAATAGGAAATGGATGTCAATGGGGCTAAATTAAAGCATGAACAAGGCTCCATGTCTTTCTGGAGGCTCTAGGAGAGACTGTGACTCGTGGCCCTTTCTAGCTGGTAGAGGCCTCCCAGATTCCTTGGCTCATGGCCTCCTTCTTCTATGTCCAAAGCCAGCAACGTGGTCCCTCTCTGTGACTTTCTTCCATAGTCACATATCTCTCAGATTAATGCCATTGTTTGGCTGCCCTCTTTCACTTTTAAGTCCCCTTCTGACCACATTGGGTCTACCCAGATAATCCAGGATAATTTCGCTGTTTTACAGTCAGTTGATTAGCAAACTTAATTTCATCTGCAACTTTAATTCCTCTTTGCCATGTACACAACATATTCACAGGTTCCAGAGATCACGATGTGGACACCATTGGGAGGCTATTGTTATGGCTATCACACCAGCCCAAATTCTCTCTTTGCCCACGGTCCTCTTCTCTTTGTTGCCTATCCCAATCTTTCTCACTGTGCCTGGTGGGCTCTGAGAGGGCTGCCAGTGACTTCTGCCTCCTGGCATTTACCCTCTTGTGTAATTCCCTCTCTTTGAGTGTGGGTGGGACCCGTGACTTACTTCTAACCAATAGAATGACAATGGTAATGGGATGTCACTTTCCTGATTATGTTCCATAAGAATGTAACTTCCATTTCTTAATAGCCTTTATTTTTTAGAGCAGTTTTAAGTTCACAGCTGAGCTGAACAGAAGGTACAGAGATTTCCCATATATCCTCTACCCCCACACAGGCATAGACTTCCATTATCAACGTTCCCCACCAGGGTGGCACATTTGTGTCACTGTCATCTTGATACAGAGTTTCTCTGTTGCCTACTCAGTTTTCTTACTTTCATAAAGCAAGCAGCTGTGCTGGGGAAGCCCAACACCCCCACCACCAAGGAGGAGAAGGAAGGGCAGGGTTCCTCCTTTACTTCAAGGCTAAGGGGACCCTTTGGCAACATCACTCAGCTTAATGTGTGTCCTTTTCCTAGTGCCTGTCTTCCACCTGAAAAGTCTAAATGGTGAGGAGTAGCTTGGTCAGCTGATTTGACAGAGGAGCAAAGGAGAGGTGGCTTCAATAGTGGAAGGAGGTGCTGTGACTCCCCTAGTTTTCTGAGCAGAGTGTGTTCCTGTAGCATAGGCTGTGAGCGGGGCTTAGGTCCTGTCTACAAGGAAGGTCTAGAGAGGCAAGCAGTCCTCAGGCCAAAGAAGTTCAAGGTATCACTGGTGCCTAAGGAAGAAGTGAAGTGACAGCAGAGTAGATGTTCTTTCTTGGAAGAGCATGCTCTACACTCTCCCTGGGGAGGTGGCATGCCCTTGAGGCAGCTCCCTTTTGCTGAGGACACTTTCCAGAAAGCCACTCAGTTGAGCACCTCCAGAGCCAGTCCTCCAGCAGCTGGGGGACAACTGAGTTCTGCCCTCGATGGCTTCTCCCAGTGTCACTATACCGATGACACCATCTTTCCAGAGCAGCTCCTGTCTGCAGGTGCATGAGCTGGGGAGAGGGAGGAGTTTTTAATCATTTAAGGCATCTGGACTTTTAATTAGTGTCTAGAGTAGCTTTTATTACCTTAAAGGCAGCAGGAAAGGCTTGCTCAATTTTTCATCCATGGGCAAGGAAAGAAATAATCCCCACAGAATAAATTTATAGAAATGTGTATCTA
This sequence comes from Macrotus californicus, assembly GCA_007922815.1. Classification (NCBI taxonomy): domain Eukaryota; kingdom Metazoa; phylum Chordata; class Mammalia; order Chiroptera; family Phyllostomidae; genus Macrotus; species Macrotus californicus. Next base: position 126,843 of record VMDR010001289.1, on the reverse strand, counting down.
GCTAAACTTCCTTATTTCCCCAAGCCTTGGTTATAACTGCAGCTGTTTTGAGACAAGCAGCCTTGGGAAAGATAACTTCGCAGAGCGAAGTTCCTCCAAGGGTGTGCTCCAGCAAAGGCAGGCCCTGGAGCGGCGGCTCCAGGTCTGTGTGGATGTGGGGCCTTGTATGCCTCTGGCAGACTGGCCTGGCCAGGACTCTTCTCCGGGTCCTGTTTTCAAATATATTAAACAAAATACTATTATAAGAAAAACCAATGATATTGAAATATTGTTATGAAAATATTTTTAAAATTGTGATATGTGTGCTGCTTTACACATTAAATGGCAAGAGTTAAAATAAAAATCTTGCCCTGGCCAGCATTGATCAATTGGTTGGGCATCATCCTGCAAAGTGAAAGGTTGCTGGTTCAATTCCGATCAGAGCATGTGCGTGGGTTTCAGGCCTGGTTCCCAGTTGGCGCGCATGCGAGAGGTGATCGATTGATGTTTCTTTCACACATCGATGTTTCTCTCCCTATCTTTCTCCTTCCCTTCCCTTCCCTCTAAAATTAATAAATAAAATCTTAAAAAATAAGTAAATAAAAATAAAAATCTTGTCATTTAATGTGTAATTTTAAGTTTCAAAGTAATTCAAAATAATAATGTCATAAGTAACATTTTGAATGCCTGCACAGGTATAGTTAACATAAAAATATCTTTGATTTCTATTGGTGCCAGTGTTGTGGGCACTGTGGTTTGTCACCTACATTCATAGTTGAAGAAAATGCTAAATTTTGCTTCACGATTACTGAAAATAAAGATGTAAGGACCCTAAAGCTGGACCCATCCCCTAAGCTACCTTCTTCATTTCTATCCCTGTGCTGCTAGGCACAGTTAAAGAGCACTGTTCAATCATACAGATTGGCCCATGAAAAATTCATGGGCTCCAACCCCAGCTCTGGCCTCGTGACGCACAGGAGTGCACACACTGGGCAGCTCTCCCGTCCCCGTTGGTGACTGTGCAAACCTCTATCACCCTCAGAATCTCTGAGAATCAGCCCAAGTGCCCCTTCCTCCAGTTAGCTCCTTCTGATATTATTGCACCATCTGGAGAGCTCTGCCCAGGGGTGGGGAAAAAAAGGATTGCCAGCGTCCCAAGGGGAAGCATCCCTGGCTGCACTATATTTGTGCCCAAATTCTTATCACCTGGGCAACTCCCTGACTTTGGGTCTCCCTGCACATTTTAGGCTTTCTCTGTCCGCATCACCAGGGAAAAAGAAGCAGGGTTAGAGTCTGGTTGGCATGAATCAGGCTTTTGTGGGTGAGAGAAGAAATTTCAAGGGATGCTCAGAGCATGATAGACATAGGACCCGGGTATGTGTGTGTGTGTGAGCACCATTGAGAATGTACATGTATACTCTTCCAAGTGCGTACACGGGCTTCTATGCAGGAAGAAGCTCTCCTCAGCTTTTAATCCCAAGATTTAATCAGGGGGCCAGAATCTCTTGCCTTCACATCCTGATGAAAGAATATATGATGCCCTTGTGTAGTACACGACACGAACACCTATACTGATGGCTCTGACCATGGTCTCCTCGAAACCCTGCATCATTCCATCCCTTCCACTGTCAGGTGATGGCTTTGCCTCCGTTCATGTAACCTCCTCACCTTTCTGTTTCCCATGTGCAAATATGTGTCATGTTCTCCTGCCTTTTCCCTTCAATTTCAGAGCATGAGGTGTCTGCCTTTTGTGCAAAGCCATCACCCGCTATACTCTTGATCCTGCCAGGGGTCTCCTCTGCACCTGGCTGTACTAGTTACCCCCTCTTCCATCTTCTTTTCCAGCTGTCCTATAACATCAGTTCCATTCCATATAACCTTCTCTTGACCCCGAAGTTCCCCTCTACTAGTCTGTCTTCTCTCTCAGCCAAGCTTCTGAAAAGAGAGCTCTCTACAAACATTTTCACTTCTTCACTACTACACATTGGTGTCCCCCTCTAGAACTCCCCGTGATGTCCTTCCACAAGAGTCCTTGGGAACCTCCATGTTGCCTGAGTTGCTGGGTAACTTTTCAGTCCTTAATTTACTGGACTACTCTGCATATTTACATTGACGATCACTTCTTTCTGCAGGAAACTCTTGACTCTGTTAGCTTCCATGACACCCCCCTATACAGAGCCTGTCAGTTAAGTGAGGACTGTGTCCCATGCTCCTGTCTAGGAGGAGTAGCTACACGCAGAGTTCCTGTCTGGGCCACCCCATCTTCTGAGACACAGAAAACCTACTACAGCCAATCTGTGGAGGTCATGCTGAGCAAGGCCTGGGAAGAAAGCAGTCATGGGAGGCCCTGGCTAAGACAAATAAGCAATAAATAAGCGAAAGATGGCACACAGAGAGAGAGAGAGAAATGGGGAGAGAGAGATAGAGAGCAAATAGAGAGAGAGAAACAAAGACAGACATTGAGACAGAGAGATAGAAGGAAGTAGACAAAGAAACAGAGAGACAGCATATGCTTGCTAAGAGGTAGCAGTGAGAACAATGTGTCAGCCTAGAGGAATGGATAGTGAGGCTTAGCCTCCTGTATGTACTATTTACTATTTCCAGTTCTACTTGAGGGCTTGAGGCCAGCCCTTTATCTATGAGAGTGCTTTACCCCTACAATAAACTTACTATATATTGAGCTAGTGTTTAGGTTTCTGTTAATTATAATCTAAAGGAAGCTTGTCTAAGACAGACACCTTGAACTTTGTAGTCTGTCCTCTTAAACGTGCATTTGTTGGTTGCATTCGGCCAGAATCACAAGGTTCTTCACTGTAATCCTCTTTTGTTCTTTACTAAGAACAACTGTATCAATGTACATATAGACACCTGATTTTGAGGCCCTGCCAGCAAACGGTCTCAGTTCCTTAAGTGAAGTTTTCAGGAGAACATATACCCATAAAACAAAACCCAATGTGGTGGTTTAGGAACTGAGGGAGAGATTTTGGATGCCATTGCAACCCTAAGGATCAAATTCCTCCGAAGTCTATTGAACAAGTCACACAATCAGACTGCTCTATTGGTAGCTTCCTGGTTTATGAAGAAAAATATCTAATTGAATAATGACCATTTTTCTCATCATCCTTAAAAAAATATCTGCTTTGGTGATAGAATCCTTTATTATCACTTATGATAATTCATGAGCATTTGAAATTCTCAGCTCTCTGAAACTATTATGCCCAGCTACGCCCACGGTTACTGCTGATCCATTCTTTCCTTCTTCCCTTCATGCATATTCATCATTGTGCCGCTACACCATGCAAATTCTTTCATTGTAAGCTCATACACTTCCCTCACCTCTCCATTAACCCCTGTACTTCCTTTAGACTCAGCTCACATTGCACCTTTCCCACCAAGCCTTGCTCAGAGTCTCCAGTTGCAAACCTTACAATTTTCTTGGAATTCCTTTAGCCCAGGAGGACTCAACTGGAGTCACTTTTGTCCCTCAGGGAACATTTGGTAATGTCTGGAGATATTTTGGGTTGTTACCACTGGGGGAGAGGGGAGAATGCTACTGGTATTTAGTTGGTAGAGGCCAAGGATGTTGCTAAACATCCTGCAATGCAACGAATAGTCACCCAACAATGTCAATAATGTTGAGAAACCCTACAGTCTAGCCTGACTTTGACACCATGAACCTTCTCATGTGATTACTCATTACGGTGTGAACTCTAAGCGCTGGATGGGAAACTTAAGAAATCAGTCATTGCCCCCTGAGTTTTATGGGTATGAAGACTGATGGAAGAGAAGCTGCCGAAAGTCGCTGAGAGAGCCTTTGGTAGGGCTTTATCTTCTGACCCCTGAGCCTCTGGCCAGTTCCATTTCATTATGCTGCTTTTTCCTTTCTCCCGGGAAGGTTTAAAAAGTTTCTCTAAGCAAGGGCGAGATCTTATATTAAATGTGCATACTCCCCTCCAACCCTTAGTCAATCACTAAGAACACAGTACATAATCGTCAGGTCAAAATAACCCTAGCTTCTATCAAATATCATTTTATTTCCCTGCAAATGTATTTTCTTAAAGAACTGTGACCTTTTCTCCTGGATCTAACCTCTCAAAAGGAAAGATGACTACATCTAAATTACAGAAAGAAGAAATTCTATGGAGATCTTCTGCGGAAGTATTTTTCACATTAATTAGAGTAAATACCAGCCAACTGAGTGTTACACATTTAAGTGATGGTGGTGAGAATTACTGCCTTAGCAGCACAGAGGAAAACAGGAAAGGTTTTTACTAAGGGGAATAATTAACTGAATTCTTAGAAACTGGAAAATAACCCCAAACAAACAAACAAACAAAAAAATCAACAAAATACAGAACCTTATTCATAACCCATTTCCATAAATAAATAATTATTCTCCTTGGAGAAAAAAATATGTAAGCAATTGTTGACAAAATTCAAAAAGGAGAGCTGATTGGCTAGTATTCTGCATTTTAGAGGCAGAAGAGTATAAGCAGAAGGTCAAGTGCAGGCCTGGAGCAAGATGATCCTGGATTTGAGTCCTGGCAGCGCTGCAGAGCAGCTGTGTGACTTGGGTAAGTGCCTTAATCCCTCAAGTCCTCTCCACAGCTTCAAAGTGAGGGTCTGTAACACTACTTCCCCAAATACAAAATTGTGAGGACTTGATGAAGGAACACAGGAAAAGTGCTCACCACAGGATCAGGTTAAATCTAAGCCATGAATAAATGAGATCAATTGTTGCAATGATTTCTACCTACCATACTTTAATTTTACTTCTGACAAAATGGAAAGATCGCTTAGTCTTGTGATGTCAATTTTTATTTCCTCAGAAGAAATATGACATCCCCTTCCTAACACAAAAGAGAATTTCCATCGCATTGGAATCTTCACCTTTAATTATTAGCCAACCAGCTCTCCTTTTCCAATTTAAAATAAAACAGTAAGCAAAAGCTTTTACATGTGCATATGTGGGGCTTTTAAATTGTGTGAACAAGTCTGTAGTCGTAGGTATCTGGAAAATGATTTAAGCTTGACCTTCCTCCCTCCCTCCCTCCCTCCCTCCCTCCCTCCCTTCCTTCCTTCCTTCCTTCCTTCCTTCCTTCCTTCCTTCCTTCCTTCCTTCCTTCCTTCCTTCCTTCCTTCTCTCTCCATTCTTTCCTTTATTTCTCCCTTTAACAAGATGTGCAAATGCACGTATATGGGTTGTGTGACAGTATAAGGTATCTATACAGAGAGTGTCAAGCATTTATGTTTTATGGAAAAGTCTGAGAAGGAAAATTTCAGAAACTTCAGTTCCAACCCTGCCTCATACTTGGTATGAGATATCAGGCAAGTTACTTAACTATCTCTCATCCTGTAAAGTCAGAGGCTTGGTAGATGATTACTATGGTTTCCTCCAGTTTTAGTTAACAGATTGTATTTTTAGTTTTGGGGAGTCACAGCAGACATCCAATTCAAATATGTTGTTTAAAATGATCTTGTTGCCCTGCCCCCACCCCCGCTCTGTCGGGAGGAATCCAAGTGTGGGCCCAGCGTGCCATCCCAGCGAACTCTGACAGTGCTCACGGCCCCCTCCCTTCCAGCTCTCGGGACTTTTCCAGTTGGACGACAGTTATGATACCAGTGCCACCAAGTCTGTTCTGGACACGGGAGAAAGCATCCAGGGAGAAAAAGAAGGTGATGATGAAAAGAACACATGAGTGTGAACGAGGAAAGAAAACTAGCATGTCGAGAAGACACTGAAGCAGCCCCGAGAGGAGACCCACATGCAAGAACTGAAGCCTCTTGCCAACAGCCATGTGAATGAGCCACCTTGGAAGTAGATTCTTCAGCCCCAGTCAAGCCTTCAGATGGCTTCTGCTCCAGCTGATTTCTTGGTTGAAACCTCATGAGAGACCCAGAGCCAGAACCCAGCTAAGATGCTTATGAACTCATTACCAGAGGACCATAAGATAATAAATGTTTGTTGTTTAAATAAAAAATGAAATCTGATCTTGTCATTATGTTTTAAAGATTTTATTTATTTATCTTTAGAGATTGGGGAAGGGAGGGAGAAAGAGAGAGAGAGAAGCATTGATGTGAGAGAGAAACATGTATCTGCCTCCTCTTGTACATCCCCCGCCCAGGGACCAAACTTGAAACCCAGGCATGCCTAACTGGTGAACTTCTGCTTTGCAGGATCATGCCCATCCAACTGAGTCACACTGCTCACGGCAGATCTTGCCTTTTCAATAGAGAGTACAATTTTCGAGAAAAGAGTGAAACATCATTAAATTTTAAAATGATATTTTAAATTTTGAATGGATCTCTTTGTTCAAGCATTTTGCCAGTTTATGTCCCCAAACTGTGTTTTTGGCTGCAGTTGTGCAGGACCCCACACTTAGAAGGACTCCACAATTAACTTAATGCTCGCTATTGTCGCCTTGAAGTTCTTAATGTTTGAACAAAAGGCCCCGCATTTTTATCTTATGCTGGGCTCTGCAAATTGCACAGCTGGATCTGGCTGCAACTTATGGTTTACGGTGTAATTTCTAGGCTCAGGACTCTTTCTTTTTTTTAGTTAGAAACCTACACTGACCTCTCTCCTCTGCAGCAGTTCTCAGTTTTTATGTTGGCATAAAACTGCTTCACCTCCCAGACTGCAGGATGGGTGGATGACTGTGCACAGGACACACAGAGTCCGCCTGGATTTCAAAGGGCAGAGGCTCCATCACTCAGCCCAGCCATCTGTAGGGGTGGAGCCTCTGTCAGTGGCAATTCCCACATTAGTGTGTTTGCAAGGGTCTAGTAGTTTGCATGGAGGACTCAGCGAAAAGTAGTAGGACTCAGCCTCCTTTGAAAATTGGAGGCTGTCAGCCAGGCCAAGGAAGAGCTCCATTCTCTGAACACCCCCAGTCCCCACCCCCTGGCCTTACTGGTATTAGTATTTTCTTAAAGCCTGACAATCCTGCTTTAGAGATCTCTAAAGTGAAGCAAAGAGGTAAAACTACTCAGAGAAAGGCTCTGAGTTCAATCAGTGCTTGGAATGATGATTCAACTTCAAAAATCACTCTGATCCCTTAGTGTGTGCTGTTATTTCATTACGCCAGGTGCCAAGGGCACAGCTGGAAGCAAACACAATGAAGATGAGCTAATTCCAATTTATTGCAGCCATTCTGGGTTTACTCCCCAGCCTGTGAAATGTGGATACTACTCAGGTCGCAGAGCTGATGTAAGGATATAAGGAGATAATAAGTGACTAGGCACTTGAAGAGCTACTTCGAGGTGAAAGTATTTGCAGGATATCATGTAGGCACATGATTTTTTTGAAAAAGTAATGTATTCTTGTAAGTATGTAGAGGTTTTTTTTCCCCCAGTGGGAGTAGCTTAAATGGAAGCAGAGATAGGATGAAATTTAAATAATTTGCTTTCTATCAATTTTCAATCAGTGGAGCTTGAAATCCAGAGAGCGCAGCGCCCCTCCCGGAACAGTCGCAGAGGGGAATGCCAGCCGAAAAGAGATGGCAATGGAGAAAAAAGATAGTGCCCAGGCCACTGCTGGGCCATGTCTGCATACAGAGCTTCCTGCTCCGTTGCTTTCCTGTTTCCACGTCCTCCTAGTACTGAAGCTGGGGAAGACAAGCCCACTCTGCTCCCGCCCGGGGCTCCGGGCTATACTCCCAGGAGCGGTAAAACCAGACTAGGAAAAGAAGCGGGCATGTCGAGAAGAGGCGGGGCCAGGTCTCTGTGGGCGGGGACTGAGGGGCGGGGCCATGGCCTAATCCGGGTGGGTGAAGCTGTGACCAGACCAGGGAAAAAAAAGCAGGCTGGGAGTGGAGGGGCGGGGCCAGGCTGAGGTGGGCGGCCCAGAGGCGGGGCCACAGGGGCCTTACGCGAAGTCAGGCGGAGCCCGGGGCTAGGCGCGGAGAGGCGGGGCGGAGCCGAGGTGGGTGGGACTGGAGGGGAGGGTCCAGGGTGGGGTGGGGTTCGCAGCGGGGCGGGGTTGCCGCGCGCTGGGTCAGAGCTTAACCACTGCGTCCTCCCGCCACCTCCAGAGCTGTGCGATCTGCCAGATCCCTGAACGTGGCGTGCCGGGGCGGGGAGGAGGGCGAAGGGACCTGGCGATGGCTTCGCGGGGACTCCCGGGGTCCGCCGTCCTCACCGCTGCTGTCTTTGTAGGAGGCGCTGTGAGTTTGCCGCTCGTGGCCCCGGGTGAGTTCCCCGTTAGCGCCGGGGCTCGTAGGAGAAGCCTTGGGACAGAGACTACAGCCCCGCTGCGCCCCGCGCAGCTGTAGTCCTGGCCAGTCGCGGGATGCGGGCTCTGAACTGCGGGCTGTCCGGGGGTGGCCCGCGAATTCGTGGAGCTTCGCCATGGCTCTGATCCCTCCCTTCCCCGCCTGCGGGGCTCCCGCCTTCACTCTGCTCGCCGGCTTCTCGGAGGACCTGTTACCCCCGCCCCCACCTCTGAGCTGTCCGGGATGTGGGGATCGAGCCCGATCTTGCATGCCTCAGGTGCGCTTCCGCTCGGCACCTCGGAGCCCTGCCAACCCCTTTTGTGCCGCCCTTGTCCTCAAAGGCCCGGCGAGCGGAAGATCGTGACACAGGGGACCGGGTGCACTGGCGCTGTCACCGCTCCTCCCGCCCCCCCCCCCCCCCCCGCTTTATAGTTTAAAACCTTGGGGAGTTTCAATTTCTTTACTTTCCAAGTTTTAATTTATTTTAGTTGTGGATGGATTTTTGTTAACAGGTTGGGGATTTCAGATTTCTTCTCACATATCCTGTATGAATCAGGCTTGGAAAAAGGGAAGGCGCGTTTGTAAACTTACATTTTTTTTTTTCTTAGTCGAGTCCTGTCACCACAAAAGGAACCTAATGTGGTCAGAGCAGGAAGCCACCAGCTGAGTTGATAAAGTGTCATTTCCAATGATGAATTTAGAGCAGGAATTTTTAATTGAAATCTAAGAGGATATGTAAATTTCATGAAGGACCTGTCTCAAACTCTTGTTTTTATAATTGTAGGCACCAGGGATTCCTTACCGCCATTCCTCATCTTAACTGACACCTTACTGAGTAATTTAAAAATAATAATAAGTATATACGTTCTTGGCCACTTGGGGTCACCACGACCTGGAATTTTAGGTCAGCAAGCTCTTCTAAGCTTGAGTAGCTCCTCTTCAGGTCCAAATAATAAGCATCTGCAAGTCTTCCAACTGTGGCTGTCTCCTCCATAAAAACAAACACTATTCTTCACTTTGGCTTTCATTTTTTTCATAGAAAACAGAACATGTTAGGAAGGAAACAGAATGACACATGTATCTCCTGAGCCTTTATTAGCAGACACGTATTTCCTTCAGCCATCCTCTCTGGGGAAATGGCAGCTAGTGACATGATTATTGGATGGGAGATTGTTGGTTTCCAGCCTGTGTTTCATTGCTGAGACAGGTCGGTGTATCATCAGGTTCACACTGGACCCGAGGCTGTAGACAGTAGTCAGAGATAGAGAGTCAGTTGCTCCAGAGTTTGAAGAACTTAACCTGGGAGTAAAATTCAGCACATGCTGCATGTGATCCTCTATCAACCAGAGAAAACTGTCCCTAGAGTAAGTTTGTGTTTCCATGGATCTCTGAGCAGCACCCAGCTCTCAGGACTAGAATGAAGAAAACTCTCCTCTAATTGCAGAGTAATCTCTCGTTCTTTCTCTCCTTTTAATGAAATGGAACACTTTAGAAGAATGAGGTGTCTAAAAAGGAAAGAATCCAGAGTATAAATATGTCAGGGTGACTTGAGACCCGACCCGTCAATATTGGTTACCCATTGGAATCTAAGACAGTGTTCATGTTTGCAGAGAATGTTAGGGAGGTAAGGAGAAAGAAATGCGAAGTAATGTTGAGTACCTGCTATGTGCCAAGTTTTGAGTTGGGCACTTCATATGCATTTTTATATTTCTCATAACCTAGGAAGTTCTTACTTCCAGTGAGGCAGCTGAGGCCCGGAGTGGTTAACTGATTGGTCCAACATCACACATCTAGTCTGTCAGCCAGCATTTAATCAGAGAAGCAGAACCACTAGGAGGGTGTGTGTGTGTGTGTGTGTGTGTGTATCTTTATATGTATCTTTATCTTTGATAACTTAGCCAGCATAATTCCAAAGTTCATTCATTCTCTTGCCACTGTACCTACTGCTTCCCAGTGAGAAAACAGAGCCGAAATTAGCCTGGACAATCCAGTTGAGATTCTAAGACGGGGAGTTTAAGGCATAAAATTGTAAGCATGAGGTTATGAGAAGATGGGAAGCAGGAGAAAGTAGAACAGATAACTTCACAGTGGGTAGTGGCCATGTCTCTTCCTGCCTAGTAAGAGAATCTCATTAAATTTCTGTCTCTCAGTAACAGCATTTGAAACTCTATACCACAAGCAGCAGAAGGGATGATTTTTCACATCTTGGCTTATGTGTGTCCTTAAGTTCTCTGGTTACTCAACCTTTGGGCTTATTTGTTTCTCTATGCAACAGCAGGCACAGCCTTCTAGTAAGGAGAGAGCAGCAAAGGTCCATGGGCTGGTGAATAAGAAGTGCCCTCTCCCTGGGTTCTGTGGGCTGCCATCCAGCCTTCTGACTCCTCATTTAGATGCCAAAGATAAGCTTTATTAAATTCTGGTTCTCCTTTGGCTAGATAGCTACCCAGATGTACATCCACATCAAACATAGTCAGTAGACATAATATTTTGAGAAAGTACCTCTTGAAGCTTGGGCTTCCAAGTCCAAGTTTAATTTAAAGAGGAAATGAAAAATTTGAGAAGTGCTTGTCATTCCCTCTCTTCCCCTCTACGCCCCCCACCCCGACCCAAATAAATTAATCAAATAGTCTATTTGGGAGTTTCAGTAGTTGAATTTGAATGGGACCGATCAAAGGCCCAGGTGATAGCCAAAAAAATTTGTTACTTTTTAAAGAATTGTTTGGCTCTGAAGTTGAAGTTTAATTAGATATTGAGAAGTTATTTAAAACGGACAAAATGATTTAAATTGTCATTGTTTACAACTGTTATGTTGAGTGGTTTCTAACTATTTTAGGGTGCTTCCTTCAGTAACTGGTAAAGATTTGATGGGCTGTGGAAAGCAGGTGGAATAAGGAGTGTGGCGTGACCACCAAGGTCTGTAACTGGAATTTGGAGTGAGTTCATTATAGACACTCTACTCTTTATGAAGGAAGGAGTGCAATGTGTATTATACCTGCTTTGTGGCTGGCTCTGGTCTGTGTACTCAGGTCATTTAATTCTTATACCACTCTGTCCTGTAATAAATATTGGAATAATTTAGATATTCCTTTTTCCTAATAGATGAAAAAATGGAGTCTCTGAGAAGTTAGCTGGAAAAAGTCACTCAGTAAAGTATATAATTGTCTTTCCCCTATGCTGTACACCTCAAACTAATACAAAATAGTACTGAAGATTACATTGTACTTTAAAAATATAATTTAAAAAAAAAAAAAAGAAAAGGTCACTCAAATTTGGATTTTGACCTCAGTCAGATCTATTCAATTCTAAAGCCTGTTCTTATTATACTACTAAATCACTTTTTTTTTCTTTCAAGTGAGAAATTTCTTTTTATTCTAGACATTTATAAAGAATTACTAAGAGTAATGGAAAGATATAGTAGGAAGAGCATCAAAGTCAGAGTCCTGGACCTGAAGTCAAAAGTCAAGAAGAGGCCCTGCCACTTTCTCGAGTGTGGCTTCTCTTCCCTGTAAAACGGGCATGTGCCAACTCCCGTCTTTGCCTGCCTTACTGGCTGCTCGTAGGGATCAAACGAGCTATTGTCTCGGAAAGGTCTTAGCAAATGGCAAAGTGGCATATATCTTTTGTCCTGTGTATTTTTTTCTGTATTTCTTCCCCAAGGTGTCCATCAGGTTGGGATGATATTATAATGTGAACCAAACTATCTAATAAATGTATATCACTAATACTGTAAGGTTTTCATTCTGGAGGTGGTGATGGTCTTGCAATGATAGGTTCATTGTGAGTATATAAAAGCCCAGAGTGACACCTCATGAGTTTGCTGCCATCGACTGGGAGGTAAGCAGCCAAATCTTCTTTTCCCATTTTCCCTCAACTAAAATACAGTGCTCTTGGTATTTTTGGAAAATTCCCCACAAGATTTACAGTTTGGGGAAAAGGGGATCTCTTTACTCCAAGGCCCTCACCACTGTTAGTCTGTTTTATTCTGGTCGTCTCTCTTTCTCTCTCTGTCTATTTTATTTGGCTAGGATCATGCAAATATAATTTTCTGTTCTGCGTTTTTCACTTAATGTTATACATGAAAGTTTCTCCATTTTCTTATACTCAAAAAATGGCTGCATCATATTCTATTTTATGGATTCATTGTGTTTTACCTCATTGTGCCTCCATTTTAGGATATTTCAGTTGTTGCTAATTATTTTCAAATGAATTTTAAAGCTTATTATTTCAGTGACCATCTACGCAGGGAGCTTTGTCTAGATATCGATGACTTCCTAGGAAAGGAGTTTCTGAAAAGGCATTTTGGGGGTCAAAGGTATTCATGTTACTGAGGCACTGAGGACATCAGTATGGGACCTGCAGGGTGTCTCAATATATGTTCTCAAAGCAATAGTCAAAGGACTCACCATTGGCATTTTCTCAGAAAAACGTATTTGCTAACTTGTAGTGTAAAAATCGGTACCTTGATTGTTTTAATTTGTATGGTTTTGATTAGTAGTGTGATGACTATTTAAAAAAAAACTGAGTTATTTGCATATGTCTATAACCCTTTATGGACAGTTCTGAAATCTGAAAATCAAAAATTTTTTTTGAGGCTTTTTGCATGTTCCGTTGGTGGTAAACCCCAATCTGAACCAATGTGAGATTCCATAGTATGTATTTATCTTTGTGTGGATATCGCTAACTTTTGCTGCAGTCATATTAATGAGTTTGATTTCTGAGTGTTACATAATGTGTGCTAAACGCATCGTAGTGCTTTTCTAGAATCACAGGAGGAATTTCGTGGCATGTCCGAACCCCAGGTTTTCAGATAAGGGATCGTGGTCCTGTGTTTCCTCTTTCATGACTCATATTTTCTTATCTGTGGGCAGCTGAATGTAAAATTGCTCAAAATAGTAAAATACCCTATGGAGAAAATGGCTCCTTAAATGAGTGGCGCTTCACGAATAGAAGCACTATTTTGGTATCGTAGTATGGAATCTAATAAGATAAGCTATATGGGAAAAGCTGAAGTTTTGTTTATTCTTGATGTCTTTAGGGATGGGTGGCCATGGTAATGGACACTTGATGGAGGAATTAGGCCAGATTTCTCTTCTGCTGGTTATTGACAGAGTTCTCTTTGTGAGGGAGAAAAGAAATGGAATCCACCCAAGGGACATTTTGGAGAGGGAGGAATGGGTAGAGGGTGGCAGATACCCCAGGCAAACTAAGTTCCTGTGCCCAGTCATCTCGCCTTGAGGATCCTTTTGCCAAACTATTTGAACTTGGGGAACTGGTTTTCTATAACCCCTTTGAGATATCCCAAGCCCCCCCCATTCTAGTCTTTGCCCCTCCCAGGATCCCAAGCAGCTGCCAGCTCCCCCTGACTCTCCTACCCCTATTTCGTTCACACATCTCTGTGTAGGACCACTAATAAAGTGCCTATGATGCAGAAGGAAAAAAAATCTTTAAACCACTTTCCTTATCTATATTATGGAGAAATATGGCAGAGTTGCCTTGTGGATTGTTTTGAGATAACATATGCATGGTCTACCTCCATACTGCCCTGGATGTGCCTGATCTTGTTTGATCTCAGAAGTTAAGCAGGGTTGGGCCTTGTTAGTACTTGGATGGAGATAAAACATACATAGCACAGTGTTTGGCATGTAGTAAGTGTTAAAAAAGTGTATTATTAGCATTCTGTCCTTAGCCAAATACTATTTACTGATCTCCACAGCTGTCAGATGGGATTTTCCTTTTAGATTCATACTCTCTGTCATCTTGCTCTTGAGCCCTGGATGCTGAGGGTAGTGTGTATTGGGCAGGGGGCTTTGAGAAGGCTTTGTTGGGTAGTTGCCCCAGGCTCCAGGGGAAGGGGGAGGAATAGGGACCAGTGGGCTTGGCAGGGAACTCTCTTGGGACGCAGGGGATATGTAGGATTGAGTCATTTAGCTACTGAAATTAGGCAAGGAAGGAAAGAAAGAAAAAAGGAAAGGAACCATTACTTTTATGGGACACATTTTTGGGGAAGAATTTTGGAAGCTTCACCCATTGGTTTATGTCTAGCCAGTTTGTCTATAGGTTTAGCCATACAATTTTGACAGTTTCCCCCTAAGGTTTGATGTAATTACTGTATTGGCATGATTTTTGATTATGCTAAGGAGTGACTTAGGGTGAATAGAGGGTGGGCCCTTTTCAGCTGTGGCCTGCACCCCCCACCCCCTCCGCAATGACTTCTGTAGAGGGGAAGAGGGAGGGGTGGGAGGCTGCAGACCAAGCTCTGGAAAAACTCTTGAACAAGACGTGATGTGCTCCCAGGATGGTGAACACGTGGAGCTGAGGGAGAGTGGTGCCCATGCCCAGGAGAGCGTAGAAGCTCCTTGCCCTTTTCTCACACCTATGCATCTCTTCCGTCTGGCTGTTCCTGAGTTATAGTGTTTTATAATGAACCAGCAGTTTAATATGTGAGATGTTTCTCTGAGTTCTGTGAGGCCCTCTAGCAAATTCATCAAACCTGAAGAGGGGGTTGTTGGAGCCTGTGATCTACGTGTAGCCCATTAGTCAGAAGCACAGGTCGCATCTGAAGTGTGTGTGATGGGGGGCAGCCTTGTAGAACGAAGCCCTTAACCTGGGGGTTCTGATGCTGTCTCTCCACAGATAGTGGCAGAATTGAGTTAATTGTTTGGCGGTGCTTGAAAAAAACAGAAGTTAGAATGAGAAGTAGAATCCTGTAGCCGTGGGGCTGGAAGGGACCTAGATAATCTCCCCAAATCTTATTCAGTAGGTGAGAAAGCTTAGCAAAGCCTGGATTCCAGCAGGTTTCTTTACTCTGCCTAGGATTCTTCCTTTTGTGTCCGAGCTGGCCCCTCGTTGAGGTGGACCCAGCTTTCTGGCAAAGCTCCTGGGTCTACATTTGCCCTTGGTCCTTGTGCTCCAGGGTCCACTTTCTCAGCTCTGAATCTGGGGTGTGCAGGCCCTGAGAAGAATGACTTTGGCTAATTTCTGAGACTGTGTTGTTTTTAGTTGTATACTTTTAGAGTTAGAGGGGACTTGGGGGTCAGTTTGTAGTTAATCCCTGTCTTTGCAGATGGGGAAACTGAGCCCGAGAGGTTCAGTGGCCCGGGAAGGCAGGCAGGGCCATTGTCTGCAGCAGAAGCAGTGGGGCAGACCGTTAGGCTTGGTTGGGGAGGGCCACCTTATGTGTTTGGTCACTGTCCAGGGCTCAGATCCAAGCACAGGACCCAGAACAGAGCAGATATTTAAATGTTGGAAGGAAGGAAGGAAGGAAGGAAGGAAGGAAGGAAGCCAGAACTGGAATCCAGGTGTTCTGACTCAGCCCGAGGCTCTTTCTTTATAATGAAGCAGAGTAGGCTTTCCAAGGTTTACCCACAAATCTTAGCAGTAGTCTCCTCTCCCCCTCACTTTCCCAAGTTGATGAGAAGCTGCCTTGTCTGCCAGCCTATGGGCCATGTTGCTTCAAATCTGAGGTGGAAAAATCTGGTCACAGAGATAAGATGAATGGCAATAAAAAAGTAAGCAAGTACTGCCCTTATCAGGTGACTGTGGTGGGACATTGATGCGTTTGGCAGCGTTAGTGAAAATTTTCAGTGCAAAGGTGTTCAAAACCTAAATTCATTCATGAAGCTCTTTTCAAAGACAAACGAAATTCAGTTGTGTTTCTACAACCAGTACCTACTAATTGTGCATATATCATATTTCATAATCTTTTATACCTTTGTTTCATGGGCTAAGTTTCTGATTTATTTATTAATTCAGCAAATATTAGTAAACTACCTGTGTGCAAGACCCTGGGGAAGAGGGATGTGAACCAAACAGACTCAGTCCTGCCTCTAAGGAGTTAACAGGTTATCAGGGAAGACGATTAAGCAAGCAATCATGATAAAGTGTCATGGGCACCTCTATTAGGAAAGTGCGGCCCAGGGCCAGAGTACCTCACCTGCAGCTGGGGGCGGGATGAGAGTCCAGTTGAGCAAGACTTTCTGGAGGAAATGAAGTTTAAACTTGTAAAAATATTGTTGTTAGTCAGCTGAAGAGAACTAGAGGTCATAGAAGAGAGGACGCGAGGGCAAGCAAAACTCTAGCACAGGTTCCCAGACTTGAGCGTGCATCAGAATTAACTAGAGGGCAGTTAGAACACAGGTCACTGGGCCCCACCCAGGCCTGTTTGAGTCATCAGGTCTGGTAAGGGACCGGAATATTTGCTTTTGTCTAGTACAGGCCCAGGGGATGCTGCCTAAGGATAATGTGAGTAGGAGAGATAAGAGATGGAAGAAGTAGGAGGGTTATTTTAACCTGGAAATCCCTGCCCTCCTTGTGGGCTACCCACATTCTGGTCTCCACCCATCCTTCAAGCTGAAATCGAGGGGAACACTTTCAGGAAACCTTTCCTAGGTATTTTCACTGATTTTGTCTCCTTGGAGTCCATGAATACATGTTGCACCCATTCCATGTTATTTAGCAAATAATTATAGGCAGTTGTTTCCACTGTGTTGAGTCCAGCTAGAGCTCCTGAGGCCATGCACCGCACACAGAAGACTTGCTCAGATACTGGATTGCTTGATCGATTTACTTCTTGCAGTGGCTGCGAGGAGTAGGTTGGCATATTCTCTGTAGAGATGAGGAAACTGAGACTTACAGAAAGATAGCCAAGATGAAGAGAAGTGAAATGTCTCACTCAAGTCACAGATGAAGGGAAGCCAAAGCTAGGTGTATGTTCATTGCTCTCAAGTATTCTTTATGTTATGTGAAATTGCATGTAATCTGTGCTCAGCACCACCAGTAAAAGGAAAATTTTATATTTGTTATTATTTTTTTACTTTAAATTTTTTTTTACAAAATTGTAGGTCCACCTACCTAAGGAGAAAACCAAGGCACCTTATAAATGGAATGTAGATTTTGTTTTAAGCAGAAAATGGTCGATTATCCAAGGAATTCTTCATGGACTGTTTATTTGCTTTCAGAGTAAATATTTGAAGGGAGTTAATTCAATTTATATGGCATTAGCTTTATAAATGAGTTTTATAAGATTTTGGCATAAGGTAGATATTAAAGGAAAATAGATTTCAGTTTCTTGAAAAGACACAAATAAGACAGCTTATAATATTACTCTTCTTGACTGGCCAGATGAGTCTAGCTGGGTGGCTGAAGATTTATAAAGAGCCTGTACATGAAGTATCACACAGGTAAGGTTAAGTTGTCAGATAGGTAAGGTTAAAAACAAATTCCTTTCAGTACCCATAACATACCAAGCCTTTCTTCCCCATTTATGTATACAACCAGAAAGTGATTTTCTGAGATTCCTGTCAGGGGTGGAGATTTGAAGAATTCACTGGGCATTCTGTGTCACAGTGGAACTCAGTAACAATAATTTTCAAATGTTCTAACAGCTCTTCATAGCTGGACGTCTCCGACACAATCATGTGAATTATTCACATTATAAAAAACAGCAGCCCGGAATTTCCTGGCATTGGCGAAGTGGCAGATGGTTAATGAGCAGGCATTCCTTCACTTTTCTTTGCGTGTTTGTGCTATATGCTTGTACGGCCTGAGTGTTTTTGCTGCTTCCTTAATTCTTTCCATCCTCCTCCCCCCATTAAAGGCAAAACACAAAACAACTACTGATAGGAAAAAAGAGGCCTTGGACATTGCTTAGAGCTAGGCGATAGAGCCAAGAGGCTGGGTTTTGAAGATGAAGCTCATTTCCCACGCATAAACACGAAGTTGGTGTGTTAAGGGTCTTCGCAGATAAAACTTACAGATATTTCTTACACATAGCGTAGAATTTATTTTAAAATGAGGGCCTTATTTGAGCCACTGTTAGGTGTTGTGTAGGGTATGTAAAATGAATAACAGACTTAGTTTCTGTCCTCACAAACTTGTGATTGAGAAGGGGAAGATACACCAGGAATGCAAATCATTATGGAATAATGGAGAATATGTTTGGTATGATCAGAGATGTACAGGCAAAGTGCTGCTTGGGATCACAGAGGAGACACAAAAGACTTAATAGCCTACAGGGCGGGGTCCAACCTTCCAGCATCTCTGGGCCACTCTGGAGGAAGAAGAGCTGTCTTGGGCCACACATTAAATACACAAATACTAATGAAAACACAAAAAAAGTCTCATAATGTTTTAAGTAAATTTATGGTTTTGTGTTGGGCTGCCCCCATAGCTATCCGGGGTCGCATATCGCCCATGGGCCGCAGGTTGGACACCCCTGACTGGGGAGACTTGACATTTTAAATGGACCTTAAAGGGAGTGTAGGGAAAGGGAACAGCCTATGCAAAAGTGTGGAGGTAAGAAAGGCAAAGTCATAGCAGACCCAGTGTAGACTGCAGAGCGGAGGCTGAGGCTTGGCTGGGGAGCTCCTGGAACAATGCATTTTACTGTGTGGGTGTGGGGGCCAAGGATGGGGTGGAGTGGGGAGTGAGGGGGGGGGCAGAAGGGATACTCAGGCTTTGTGATGTAATGGAAGAGCCCCCCACGGGAGCTCAGGAAGACCTGAGTGTGAGACCTGGCCGCATAATTTCATCAAGGCTCTTCCTATTTTCTCCTCTGGAGAGAGCGAGAAGGAAGGCAAGAGCTGTTCCTTATAACACCTCAGTTGTCTGGAGGATCAAACAAATGATATAACCCTTTGTAAGTAATACAAATCTGACCTGTATAAGTATGTAGGCTTCATATAACACCTGTAATATGTAGCTAGAAATAATTTTTCAAAGTTTAAGAAATGCTGGGAAATTGGAATCATGAAGTTAGTATATAATCTTGACGGTGTGAAGGCCAAGAGGTGTTCATTAATGGGAAAAGCTAGCTAACTGTGTATTTTTCTTATGTTAGAATAAATTCTTTGGAATTGTTCAAATCAATTTGATTCCTGAATTCATTGCTAAACATTCATTTTTAGAAGACTTGTATATTTCCATTTTTTAGCCTTTTTGTTGTTCAAGTTCTTCTCTCTCCTGGTGAGGAGGGTGCCAATGTAAGAAGAGTTCAAATCTGTAGAGAATTTTTATGAGTTTACTTGTGCTAAGCTGAGGACGTATGCTGGGGAGCAAGATCTCAAATGCTTGGTAGAATAACAGTTTTATAGCTTCTTTTATGCATTTGAAATCAAAGTGGGGATGGATGTAAGGATGATGGGAGAAAGCAAAGTGAGGATTGGATTACAGGATAGTTAACAAGATTATGTGCTCTCTTGAGGACTAATACCCCTTTGAGGGGTTTACTGCTGACATTCCCAAGGTATGTCAACCTAGATGCACAAGAACAGTGGACAGGGCTGGCTTGAAACCTTTCACTAGAGAAGTGATAGACCTGGAGCATGACCTGCCCAGTTAGGAATTTATGATGAGACCACCCTGAGAGGTTCTTTTTCATAGAATCCCTTTCTGTTTCATCCATAAGGGCAGTGTTGGCTAGTGTGAGGGAGGAAGAAAATTTTCCTCTACCCTCAAGGTCTTATAATCAAATAGACATGAGACAGATTAATGAGAGAAAAATAACCAAATTTAACACATACACATGTATGGGAACTCCTCATACATGAGAAGGTCAGAGACCCCATATGCACGAGGAGTTCAGAATTAGAAAGGGGGGTTGAGGTATATAAGACATTCTAAGTGAGGGCACTGAGTGAGGCTTCAAAGGGTCACTGCAGAATGTTGAGAAGGGTAGATGTTTAGCAAACAGAAGTTTGCCTTGCCCTACAGACAGGTCAAAAGAAGTTATTTCTGATAATCTCTTCTTATGGGCAAGGCCCCTAATTCAACTTTTTCCATGGTAGTCAAAGGAGAAGCAGAAGTTTCTCCTGAGCCCTATGCTAAAGTTGCCCTTAGCTCAGAACAGTCCACATACAATGGAAGCACATCTTGGGGTGACTGGCTGTGAACCCCGACACCACCAATGTCCAGTGCAGCATCTTTAAATAAAACATGCAGATCAACACTAGGGCAACTTATAAAACCCTGCTTGGGTAAGGGCTCCATCTCTGTCATTTCTGGCAAGTCTGTTTTCCTAGTCCCTCGATTTCTTATAATGGGACCCTCTCTGGGGGAGGAAAAATAACCCCCTTGAAAATAATTTGGTATACATTAGGTGCCTACATGTTATGGAAATAATTACACAGAAAGTGGATTTGGTGTGTCTTTGTGTGTCGGGGGAGGGTTCAGGATTGGAGGGGGAAGATTTGAAGGAGGGAAAGAGAATTCTTTTGCTTGAACCCTGGGATGAAACAGCTGATCTTCCCCATACTGTTCAGCATTGCATCTTGACACATAAATTAGTAAAGACTCTTGACTTTGAGTCAATGTGGTATAATAAAAAGTACATGTATTTTGTCTTTGTCCTTGCTTCCTGGAACAGAACTCCAGAAGCCCTTAGTGTTTCCTGAGTGATAGGATTATGTGTTACTCATAAGGAGCATGTTTATACCATGGTTCATGCTAATGGATGACCCTTGGTGGGCCTCCAGATAGCTTCAGGATGGGGCCGGTTGCTGGAGGAACCAACTGCATGATTAGAGGGTTGGAACTTTCAGCCCAGCCCTGTTACTTGGGAAAGGGAGAGGGGCTGGAGATTGGGTTAATTGCCAATGACCAATGACTTAATCAAGCAAGCCTACCTTATGAAACTTCCATAAAAACTCTGGAATAAGGAGGTGAAGGGAGCTTCTGGGTTTCTGAACATGTGGGTGTGCTGGGAGGGCAGTGTATCTAGAGAGCATGCAAGCTCTGTGCCTCCCCCTTACTTCGCTCTATACATCCTTTCTATTTGGCCTCTCTTGGATGTATTCTTTATAATAAAACAGTACTCCTAAGTGTAGCACTTCCCTGGGTTCTGTGAGTCATTGTAGCAAAGTGTCCAACCTGAGGGGAATCGTGGGAAGCCCTGAATTTCTTTCGGTTAGCTTGGGACCCTCTCTGCAGCGGGCATCTGAAGTGTGGGCAGCCTTGTGGGGCTGAGTCCTTCAACCTGTGGGGTTTGTACTGGTAGTGTCAGAATTGAATTGACCTAGAGACACCCAGTTGGTGATAGAGGATTGGTTCTTGGGAAAATGAAACAGTCAAGTGTTTCCTATTGGGGAAAAAAGCAACTCACAACATTAAATCTTGTGCCTGGTATAATCTCTTTGAAATGGTAGTGGTTTACTATTTAGATAAAGACTCAAAGGCATTTAAAAAATGTATTGGGAAAGAGAAATCATCAGGTTAGTGCCTTATTGTCTGTGTACTTACATGGTGTTGTGTAGTGTAATTAAGTAGAGGTTACTGCTGTGTGGTCTTCTTTGCCTCTTGTCTTCCATGGTGTAGGCTGAAGATTTCATAGCATTGACTGTGCCTCCCGTCAGTGAACGTATCTGGTATGTAAATATTGTGGATTGCCGTCATAGGCAGTCTCCTTACCAAGGGATTTTCAGTATTCTGGTTTGCCTCTACAGCATTAATATTACTATTAGGTTGAACCGCAATTTATAATCTTACCACTCAGAGATAGAGTAAACATTTTGGTATCTTTTTCTCCAATAAAACTGAGATCGTGTTAGTTCAAATTCCTGTTTTATATTTATCTATTCACTTAACATTTTTCATTAACAAGTGAGATCATTTTGGACAAAGGGATATGGCAAATCTGATTCCTTCATGCATATTGTTTCTGTTTTTTTTTTAAGTCAAAGGTAAGTTCGGGATTTTCAAGAAGTAATGAATAGTTTCAACAGTGTTAAATGCAAATCAAGATGGCCTTTTGATTTTGCTTCTTATCAAATGCTAGTGAGATTTTCTTTTTTTTAATTTGTAGTTGATGCCAAAAAAATAGATAAGTTGACTTGGAGAGAAGATAACTTAAATGCACCTTCTCTTTCCAATGATTGACTCACTGGGAGAAACCATTCTGTCCTTCTAGATTTAGCATGGAGTTAGATGAGCAGCCCTCACCCATAGTCTTTCTACTCAAGACTGGAACGCAACTAGAGATGAGCTGTAGATAAACCCATTTCATGGAACTTGACTGAATGTCAAAACTGTTAGCTGAGTTTTATGCTAGTGACTTCCACGTTGATTTCTTCCCCTTAAAATCAACTTCTCTGTGTCTAGGGTTTTCCTGATTCTGTTTAATCAGTCCTTGGCTTGCCTTTTCTGAAGGGATCTTCATTTTCTGTCCTAGTCCTTCCTTTACTTTGCCCTTCCTCTGACAGTGCTAGTGGAGACTTGACCTTGACTTAAGGACTTTGTGGGGGGGAGAACCATGGCGCTCTGTACTTAGTCATCATTGTTTTCCAGTTCCCATATTCCCAGAAGGCGCACCGCACGCCTGTCTTGCAGGAGTCCTGCCTGACTTCACCTGTGACTAATGGGAAAGCCCTGTGTTTAGGACTTTCGCAGGTTTTGTTTAATCCGCATCCACTTCCTGTTCCTGGAAGAAAGAGAAGCTGCTGGGCTGAGGCCCTGTGTGGCAGCATGGTTGTGGCAGCTGCCAGCCCCCTCACCTCCAGGCTTGTGTAATTATTCTGCCCTCGACGTTTCACATTGCCCCTTCTAGTGTGACGGCTCACATGGCTCACCGTCCTTCCCTGCTTGTTGGTGTGGCCTCCCCAGCTAGGCTGTGTGCTCTGTGAGGTCAGTGTTGACAGTTGCTACAGCTGACTGCGGTCATTGATCACTGAGGCAATCACAGCCAGCATTTACTGAGCACCTACTCCGTGCTAGACACTCGGTAGACCCCAGTTCCTTTCACTTCAGACTCAGAAACAGTTGTGCTGTTATCTTCATTTTAGAGGTGAGGGAACCGAGGCCCAGGGAAGTTCATTGCCTTGCCGGAGGTCTCACAGCTAGGAACCAAGTTAAATGAACACAGTGCCGGCCAAGAGAAAGCTGGCTTCTGCTTTGGCCTCCTCTCCTTTCTAGGGCGCAGCTTTGGTTCAGAGCTTGAGCCCTGATTGCAGCAGACCACAGTCCAACTGCTGGCTGTTCCCCAGATGAGCGCCCTTGGCTTCAGGACTTTGTTCTTTGATGTCTCCATTTTTAAAATGGGTTTAGTAATAGCGTCTATCCAAGAGTTGTGGTGGTTTTAAAAAAGATAATGCCAGTAAAAATGCCCGGCGCATGCATAAGCACTCAGTGCAGGTTCGCTATTAGCAGTTGGTGGTGCAGCAGTTAACTGAGCTTCCCAGAGGCCTTGGATGTAGGAAGGGTTAACCCTTTGGGGGCCAGTGCCAGGCCATCTTCCTCTCTGACGGCCTTGCTGAGCTGTAGCTGGCTCAGTAACACTCCACCTTTGTCCCATGTGGTTGATTTGTGTTGTCTTTTGTCCTGTGGAAATTACTTGGCTGGACTCCAACTCTGGCGGAGGTGGGTTGTACCCAGAAACTAGGGACCTAGCTCCCTGAGGTCGGGTCCTCTGTGCTAGCTCTCCCTCTGTGACGCTCCAGGGAGTCACTGGTTTCTAAGGAACCCTGCAACTTTGGCACCCAGTCTGGCTGTTTCTACCTGAAACAGGCCATCTGGGCCTGACCCCTTCCCATTGGGTGGTTTTATTCTGGCACTTTGTGTTTAGCTTCCTCTCATAGTTTAATTTCTAATCTACTCCCTACTTGACCTCTTCTTGCAAAGAATGTGCATGAACAGATGTTGGGAATCAACCCCATGGAAAGAGGGCAGTGCCTTTGGTGAGGGCAGGTCAGCTTAGCTCCTTTAGGACTTGGTAGTTTGGAATGTGATGCTGTCCTGTGGAAATCCATGGAGGGCCATTCCCAAAGCCGGTTTTAGGAATGTGCTGCTATTTGCGGTCTTCATGCGCATCTTTGCTAACTGAAATCTTCTGTTGATTTCGATGAGCACAGGGGCTTGTTGGTATACTTTGGAAAGGGCTTACCCAACAAGTGTGTAAAGCTATGGGGTGTATCAGCTTTGAAAAAGAATTTATGTTTTTAAAAACTGTTGGCATTTGGCATATGGGTGTGTAAGTACATAGGACATTCAGTTCTACCAAATAGTACTTTAAAACTGCTTATCAAGTCACAGTGAGAGTGGACACCTGATCAATAACCAGGGGCCCTTCCGGAAGGTTGGAACCTGCTTTCACAGGGTGAGAGTAGCAAACATCTAAGGTGCTCCCTTGTGTCCCAGGAACTGTGATAGGGATTAGAGGCACAAACACAGGACATCCTCACCTCTGCTTGGGGAAATGGACAAGTCTGACCCAAGCCGGGACTTTCCTGTGAATCCCGTGTTGCATTTGGTTACCCACAGAATGCCCAAGTGACGTGTGTTGTAGAGACATGGGTGGGGAAA
Organism: Macrotus californicus; assembly: GCA_007922815.1. Taxonomy (NCBI): domain Eukaryota; kingdom Metazoa; phylum Chordata; class Mammalia; order Chiroptera; family Phyllostomidae; genus Macrotus; species Macrotus californicus. The sequence continues at coordinate 102,364 of VMDR010001289.1, read as the reverse complement.
AGGTTGGTGGCTCTGAGTTTTGGTTCTGCGTGGCCACTGATTTATTTGCAAAAATGAGATCTCATTCACCCTCTTGGCTACTTCCTTGGGATTGAGAGGTTTCAGGCAAAATAATGAACGTGAAAGGATGGAGTGGCATTTAGGTGGGAACTTTTATGTCTTGCATGGTGTCTCCAGCTAATGTGTGTGACTGAAGATTTTCTTCCTGTTTTTCCTCCCTTTCCTTGTCTTTCCTTCCAAAAGATTTTCAGGTATCATGTCATTAACATGATTAGTACATGTTTGTGGCTACTATTGAATTGCTTCCAAGTACCATGTTTGTGAGTAATAACGTGAACACATATGTGTGTGTGGCTGAGACGCTTTTTCTGTAGACAGAAAAATGTCTTCCTTTTATCTTCATAATAATTCTGGAGGGGCTAAATAAAGTTATACCTTAGAGTGAGCTTTTGCTTTATGCAGTTAAATGAATAATGGGAAATTTTATTCTGCTCAGGTTCTTTATTTTTTAAAATGAAATCAATACAAAGTTCATCTTGCTCTACCTGACTTGAATCATTTTTCGTGATGATCTTTACATTAAAAAATGTTTACCATACATACTAAGGTCATGTGAAGAGAGGCAGCTTTTTAGGGTTTAAAGGCACTAGAGTGGGTAGATGTGGACCTGGGCTCCAGCCCAGCCCTGCGGTCAGCTGGTGATGGTTTGACTCCCCTGTTCACTGTGACGTGTGTCACTTACTAGATCAGATTGAAGGCTGCCTCTATTCTTACAGTCACTGTTTAGATAACGCGGCTGAGAGTGCGAGGCTTGGGGTTACTTTTCCTCATGTTAGGGCTCATCACTGAACCCCAGTGCTTCATTTTCCTCATCTGCAGGTGGGGGTAGCGAGAGGACCTACCTTGAAGATGGTGTGGAAATGAAATGAGATTGTACACGAAGCAGCCAGAACAGTGCCTGCTGCTCTGCAAACACTGGGTAAATGCTGCCTTACAATTATCTTAATGTAGCAACTCATTCTTCATAACACACCACCTTTTGAACAGAATCTAAAGTGAATATTAGATTTCTGAAGTTCTGTTGCTTTAAGGTCATTTCAAACAAATGACTTATTAGAAATCCCATTTGTTTCTTGAATAGCTATAACTTACAATTTGCAAGGTACAGAAAGGTCCACAGTCAAAGTCTCACTCCACTTCTGTCCTCCAGCTACCCGGCCCCTCCCCTAGAGACTTAGCATGGTCAGGAAGTAAAGATGTAAAAAGGAAAAATTCCTCTACTGGACCACACTGAAAATAACAAGAGGGGTAGGGGGAGGAAGGGGAAGGAGGCTGGGAAAAGAGAAAGGGGGAGATTCAGGTGGCTTCTGAGCTCTTATGGTCCCTGCAGCCCCTGGCTGACACCCCTCTCTGAGGACCCTACAATGTGTCTTCCTGCTTGGGGTCTACTGGGGGGCTCCTCAGCCTTTTTTGCCTTAGAGATGTGGTTGGTGGCTTCCTGGCTGTGTCCCAGCGCAGATACTGGTGAGCTGGCCTTGCTCTGGTCTGGGGTGAGGCTGGTCAAATGAACCTTCTGTTGTCTTCTGAAAGGAGACCAATGTTTGAGGTCCTCTGGAAGGTTCAGGATGAGTCCAGAAGTTGAGGTCCTTGGCTTCTCAGAGCTCAGGGATCCGAAAGTTAATCGCTCCCCTCCCAACGAGCAGCTGTGGGGTGTCGCTGTTGTCTGCGTGCAGTCCTCGGGGCCGTGAGGGACTTTGTTTGGTCAGGGAGTTGTGGCCGTAAGACATCACTTCCAGCGGTGGGTGCGAGACAGTTGTGGAGAATGCTGGGACCTTTCTCTGCCCCTGCAGAGTTGGTTTGACCCACCTATGATGGTAAATATTTAAAATTTCCATCGTTATTTTTTAAGTATCTTTGACATCACCCTAATTTCAGTCCTTTGTTCTGGTAGTTATCAGGAGCAGTTCCAGTTGTGCTTCAATTTCCTGTCTGTCAAGAATGTTCGTGCTCTTGAGAACAACAACGACAACAAAAAAATTTCAACGTTTCTTTTGAGACCTAATGGGAAGTTCCTTTTTTTTTTTTCCTGGATCACATTAGTTACTTCCCTTCTCAACTCCCATGGAACACAAAGAAACCACAGCTTAAGTATGGGTTGTGCTTCAAACATTCCTTAGTGAGTAATTGGTTTGGAAATTAAAATGCATTTTCCCCTTAAAAATGATTATTAGGCTCCCACAAAGGATATTGAAAAAGAATGATAAGGTAAGAAGACTTTGCGAGCTTTTCTTACAGAAAAGTTGAGAGAATAGTAAAACAGACACCTGGATATCAACCACTTAGAGTCAGTGTTTTGCCATATTTGCTCTCCCTCCCTACCTGTTTGTCTGTCTACCTCCTTTCTTTGCTGAACTAGTTGAAGTCTAGTTGCAGGCGCTCCACCCGGAAGTATGTCTCCTGTGCATCTCGTGGGATTGACTTCCTCTACATAAGCATAACACCATTATTATACCTAAGAAAATAAACAAATCTGTGATACCGACTAGCCCAGTTTCCTCAATTGTCCCCCATATCTCCTTTGTAGCTGCTTAAGATTTTTTTTATTGTTTAAGATTTTGAACCAGGCTCCAATCAAGGTTTACTCATTGCATTTGGTTCTATTAGTTCTAACAAAAGCTGGTTGGATGCACATTTAGCGAGGTCCGGTGGGTGGGGGGGCGGGAGGGGACTGTCTTGGGCACAGGCCGTATTTTGATATCTTTAGCTACTTGCTACCTCCCAGTTTTCCTGTCTCACTCTTAAGGCCCGTCTCAAGATCCCGGGGTGCTCCTGGTGCACCAAGCTCTCCATTTTGGCACCACTCAAGGTGCCGCAGAACTGGTCCAGGTGTTAGCAGAAACCTCAGACAGCTGCATTTTTCATGGGGCCTCCTAGCCAGATGCATCTGTCAGTCAGGGGTTCAGGACCAGGCATTGTTGATTTACGTGTTTTGCTGGGACAGCTGTTTAGTCTTCCATCTCTTCCCAAAGTGATCTTTGCTGCCCAGAAACAGAGTCCTGGACTGTGGTAGCGTTTCAAGGACTTTGACAACATATAGATAAATGGCTATATGCACTGGGGGGACTTCTGTGTCAGGTGTGGGTAGACTCTGAGCAGGCCGGTCCTGTCCGGATGCCCCCTCCCTGCCTGGTCACAGCAGTGGAGCGGGGGAGGGTGGGGCTGTAGCAGCTGTTTATCTGAGAGGGGTTTGGAAGTTGGCAGCTGCCTGAAGTTTCACTGCAAAATTTAGTACTTACTTATATACTGACTTTCATTATTTTCCAATTTTTGTATAAGCTCATTTGTCCTCTTCATATATTTTAAGCTTTTTAAATTTATCTGGGCAAATGCTGTGTCTCAGTAACTGGCACTGTGGGGGATGATCTTAAAAGCTCTGTGGCTTCTGGAATCTCTAAGGTGAAAAACAGGAATAATTTGGGTAAACTTTTATTGTAGAATTTGCGTTGGTTTCTCTTCTTTTGTTATAGTAGGTAAGTGGTTTAAATGTTAAGTTAACGAAGGAGGTCACACTGCAGGAACTGGTCAATCTGGTTGTGAGTACTGTCCTGAAACAAGACCTGCCTGAGTTTTCATCCTGGCTCTTTCAGCTTTTAACTGTGTGACCCTGGGCAATGGACACCCCCCCCGAACTTCCGTTTCCTGTTGTCTAAAAGGATAGTGGCCAGCTCATAGTTGTGACCATCTGAGACCCTTGTGGTTGTAGCCAAAACCCTGAGGGGTCTAGGCAAATAGATTAAATGTTTATGCAGTAAACTCAGTGGAAAAGAGGCTGTGAACAGTCACACATTTGATCAGGACAGGCTTCGCTACCAGTGGGTCTGTCAGATTTGGTTTTGTTACCGGTCCAAAGACCATGTGCTCAATGCTTCGAAAATGCCAAAACTAGAAACGTCAGAGTCTGGAGTAAGGAAAGGTCTATTCATAGAGAAGGTGTCAGATTGAGAAGGTAGGCGCTTTAGTGCTTCCTCAAATCCACCTTAAGAAAGCACAGAGTTCAGGCTTCTTTTATGCCAAGGGAAGGGAAAATGGGATGGGCTGTTTTCATAAAAATTCCAGCCCCAAGCAGAATTCCTCTAGAGATCAGCATGTTTAAAGCGGTAGCTGTTAGCCTGAAGGCCATGGAAACAGTGCAGTCCTTGACAAGAAGGAGTCAGAGAGACTGAGCATTTCACGTTGTTACAGTTTTGCTATGAAAATGAGTTTTTTTTAGATAGTTTTGGAACTTGCCTTGTGAGCTTCTGTTTTTCTCTCCAGTCGCATCAACCCAGAGTGAATTGTGGATGGGGCTGTAGACAAATGGGGAAGTTATGGCATTTTGAGAACCACAAAGGACATCGTACTAGCTCATAATTTTTAGCTGAGCAAATTGTAGCCTAGAGAGGTAAAGTGACTTGTTCAATATCGTGGAGGTAGCAGGTGGCAGAGCTGAATAAAGAAAAAAACCTTTTAGAGAATGCATGTTGAGTGATCTTAGTAATCTAGACCAAAAATAGACTGCCCTTGGGTACTGTGATTTGAATGTTTACTAAAAAAAAAAAAAAAAAAAAAAAAAGTGTGTGTGTGTGTGTTTGTGTTTAAAAGTTCTTTTCCAACCAAAGTTGATGTGAGTTATCGACTTACTCCCCAAGCTCCTTTCCCATCATGGAGTTGTTGGGTCACTCTGCTGGGAAACCCTAGCTTCTGAGAATGCAAACCCTTTCCAGATAAAAAGGGAAGAAAAGCTATCAGAATCATCAAAGTGCTCTTGGCCTTGGTTGGAGCAGAGCTGCTTGGGAGAAGTCACAAGGTCTCCTTATCTGGAGTCTCTGGTTATTACCCTCGCTTTCCCCGTTATTTTAGTAACCCTCAAGTGATGCACACTGGGTCCGAGGAATGCCATTTCTGCAGCATTTCATCTCAGCTCCTCGTGTTACCAGTCCAGAGCCCATGTGCCCAGTGCTTCAGAAGGCCAGTGTTCAAAAGTCCGAGTTTGGAGTAAGGAAAGGTTCATTGATTGAGCAGATACCCAGTTGAGAAGATGGGGGCCTTAGAGGTTCCTCAGTTCCATCTTCAGAGACTACAGAATTCAGGTTCCTTTTATGTCAAGGACAAGGAGAATGGGAGGGGCAAGATGTGATAGATGAACACAGTCATCTGGGTGCCAGCAGGATCCAAGGACGAGCAGCAATCTTTGCATCTCTTTGTTCGTAGTCCTTGGACCCCTGCTGTTGTGAGTCTGGTCTTGAGGTTCCCGGAAATTTTTGATAAACAATCATTATTTCATACCTATAACCCCACCTCTTCAGGAGAGGCACCTTCTATCTGGCAAGGGGCTGGCTATTTTTCCCAAAACTCAAGTGTCAAGCAGAATTCCTGTAATAATTAGCATATCTATAGCAGGAGCTATTTGCCTGAAGGTCATGGGAAAAATGCAGGCTTGAATAAGATGGGGTCAGGGAGACGGAACATTGCACTCTGTTACACTCTCACCATTGGAGGCAGTTGGGAGTACAAGTAATACTTGGAATCAAGCTAGAAAATGGCTTTTGATTTTGGGGGAATGACTTTTAGCCATTCCTTATACTTCTTCCTTGGCTCTTTGCTGTCTTCAATCTTTTTAATCTCACGTCTCCTTTTGTGACCATCTCAAAGACACGTTGGCAAAACTCACATATATAGTGAGTCCTCAAAATACAGTGAATTAACTCACTAAACCTAGTGCAGGTAATTAAATAAAGCAACCTGGCTGGGGCAAGGAAAAACCCAATGGATTTTGATAAACGCTGGTTCTGTTGGACATTTCTTTTCCTAGTAAGGTTGTGGAAGGGAATCCTTGTCAGTGAGAGCTGAGAACTTCTGTTTCCGAGGATCTTGCTGCATGCACAAGGTACTGGAGATGAGGTGATGGGCTTGGATTTGAAGAGGCTGAGGTGGCCCAGGCTGCAGCCTGCACGGGCGAGCTGTGGTTTGGGAGTTGGCAGGAGGTCAGAGATGATGGAGAAATGGTAGAGTTTTGCAGTTCGTCCCATGTTTGTACTGCTTTGGAGTCTGGTATTGGGAATTTTCAAAACATAGTCTGCTTCTTACTGTTCTAATTGGAACTCATTGTTTTGAAGTTTGGGATCACTGAATCTGTGAAATATGAGAGCAAGCAAGCCTTACATTTTAACAGAAAAGTAGCTAAATGTTGAGATGTTGGAAAAAAATAATTGAAATATGCCTTAAACAGGCATTGGTAGTTGGGTAGTGTTCTGTTGCAAGCCCTGTTTTACATATTGTGAAGCAAAAACCTTCGTAGCTGAAAGTTTTTCTGAAAGAAAAGGTTTATTGAGCCAGAAAAAGGACCAGGTCTTGGGGCACGCAATCCAAACCATCAGCAGCAGGGTTAAGTGGAGAAGACAAACGTGTCCACCAATCTGAGGTTGACTCATTTATCAGTGAGTTTGGAGGGAAAAGATGCAGGTTGTTTTGAAAGAATTTCCGTTAGCTATAGATTGAGGGGTGGGTAGGTGGGAGAAGGGGAAGCAGAGAAAGTTCTGGGACAGATGAATAGTCCCTAAGAAAGTGATAGGGGAACGCAGGAGTTAAAGATTTCAGCTTCAGTCATAGTCGATAGGTTTAAGTGAGTGATGCATGTGGAAAGCTGTTATTCCAGGAACTGCAGTGCTTGACCACAAGACTCCAGGAGGCTGACAAGCAATTCAGCCTTGTGCCCCAGGGGGTCTGCAAGGGATGGAGATGGTGTCTGAGCCCTTGTGTTCCAGGCAGGGAACCTCCTGTGACAGAGAAAGAATTGTGGAGCAACAGATAAAGAAGTACTAGGGAAATCACAGCCGGACTGCAACTCGTACCCAATTAACCTTTTTTCCAAACCCCTTATCTACCCTTTCTTCTCCTTAAAAAAAGGTCGGCTTGAGATGAAGTGTTAAGGTGGTTTTTGAGGGTGCATAACCTGCCATCTTCTCAGATTGCTGGCATCTGGGTAAAGCTCCCATAAAGATTCAGTCCCTGTGTTTACTTGTTGGCTCTGTCAGTGACAGGAAGCGTGAATGCTGACTTTTCTGGTTTCAAAAGAAGTACTTAATGCTTATGGATTTGTTGTTGGCAACAGTCTGGAAAGTTCATGGCTAAGCAAGATGTGGTGGCACCTGGTGGCAACTGTTCATTTCAGATAAGAGCTGAAATGGTTGCCTGGAAGTTGATTCAAAGGTCTAACATATGTTCAGGAATGTGACAAGCTGTTTGTTGGTTTAAGCCTATGGCTCTATTAATTCATTAGCTTGCCTTAATTCTTCCTCTGACCCTCCTGCTATAATTTAACTGAGGACGTTGCAGAATTTTTCTTGTCAATATGCAGACACCTAGGCTTTGAGAGGCTAAGAGGAAGTAGTGCACGAGCAGGCAGAACCCAGACTGCTTGATGTGAATCCAAGCATGGCTACCCTGGGAAGCTTGCTTTACCTTCCTGTGTCTCCTGTTCCCCACCTGTAACATGCAGATAATACCACCATGTCGTAGGTTTATTGTGAAGGTTCAATGCTTAGTATAGTCCTGGCCCATGAATGCTTCATAAATGTGGGAGTTATTGTGGAGAGTAACAAGAGTGATAAACTCTCACACCACACTTCACTCACTTCTGGAACCATCTCACCCCAAACCGTTCCCTTTCTTAACACTGGCTTGGCCTGCTTTCATCTGACCCTTATAATTGGTCCCTTATTGTCCTGGGCTTTCCAGCTCCCCAGGCCCTCCCTGCATGGGTTAGCTCAGTTGAAGATTTGGGGTGCACAGCTCAGACATGCCCCAGTGCCTTTGCATGTCCTTTCACTGGCCTCTCCCATTCCCTCAGTCTCTGTGTAGCCTCACTGGGTCCACAAGCCCTCTTCTGCTCTGGCTGCCCTAGTTCTCAACAGAGGCCATCTCTTCTTACAGGTTAAGAGAAGATAGAGGACATGGGCCCCTGTTCCCTCACCTTCCTTCTGGCCACTGCAAAGGACTCTAACTCATCACCCCTGCTTTAGGAACAAGTGTCTTTTTTTTTTTCTTCTATTAAGTGTTTCATCCATAATCGTCTCCTCTGGCCTTCTCAGGGTTATGATCACTCCCTGTTTCCTCTCAGACACTCCCCTTTGGTCTTTCTGCATATAAGTACTTTGGTTCCAGTCACTCCAACAACAACGATGACAAAGCTCCGAACCAGATTCTCTTCCCCAGCCTGAGGGAGAACTCCTCTGTCGTCTGCTCATGCTTGACTTCCAGAAAAGGGCCCAGTCTCTCCCAGGGACTCCAGTCTCACCTTCCCTTGTGTTGAAAAACTGCTCCCTCTGAGACCACGATGACCTCCCGTGAATTGTTTTTCCTTTCTATTTTATTTTTAAAATTTGCTTATTCATTTTATGTATGTATGTATGTATTTATTTTAGGGTTTGAAGTTTACTTCAAGAAATGACAGAGAAACAGATAGGGAGTAAAACACTAGGGGAAAGTTAAAAAAAATTACAAGTTGCATCCTAAATTAGAAACCACAGGTTTCTCACGTGTTCTTAGAATCATCTCGGTGGCCTCATTTGTCTGAGCTCTCCATTCTTTTTCTGTAAATGTACTTCTTAGGTTCTTTCTTTTTCCTCTTCATCGTGGTAAGAACACTTGACATGGGATTTACCCTCTTCGCAAATTTTGAAGTGCACAGCACGGTCCTGTTAGCTGTAGACAGTGTTGTGCAGCGGGTGCCTAGGACTTCCTCATCTTGCATAACAGGAACTTTGTGCCTACAGGCATGACAGCTTCCTATTATTCCCTTCTACCCTGCACCTGGCAGCCAGTATGATATTCTCTGCTTCTAAAAGTCTGCCCATTTTACTTCCTCACATAGTGGAATCAGGCGGGGCATGTCCTCCTGTGACTGGTGTATTTCACTCAGCACAATGTCCTCCAGGTTCATCCTGCTGTCACCTGTGACAATATTTCTTTCTTTTCTCAGACCTAGTAGGATTTGATTGTATGCACACACTACATTTTTTTAATCCATTTGTTCACTGATAACATTTAGGCTCTCTCTAGAACTTGACTATCTTCAATGATGCTGCACGGGACATGGGGGTGCGGATGTCTTTGAAGATATCCTGATTTCAGTTCTTTTGGATAACTACCCGGACATGGGACTGTTAGATCATACGGTCGTTCCTTTTTTCATTTTTGAGGAACCCTTATGTTTTTTCTCCATCGTGGCTGCACCAGTTCACATTCTCTTCCTATTTCAGTTGCTCTCTCTTACAGCGTTTGACCTAGCTGACTGCTCCTTCCTCCTGGAAAGCCCTTCCTTTGTGTCCTAGGGCAGCGCCCTGGCTTCTTTTCCTCTGCTTCCTCATGCAGCAGATCCAGTTGCTCAATAGATATTTCCATCTGAATGTCCTCCTGTTTACCTCTATCTCCACATGCTCAAAGCTGAACTCGTGATACTGTCTTCCCCACGCCAAATATATTAGTTTGATGGAGCTGCTGTAACAAAGTACTGGAGAGTGGGTGGCTTAAAATAGAGAAACGTATTGTCTCAGTTCTGGAGGCCAGAAATCCAAGATCAGGGCTGGCAGAGTTGTTTCTTTCTGAGGGCTGTGAGGAGGGATCTCTTTCATGCCTCTGTCCTAGCCTCTCGTGTTTGCGGGCAATCTTTGGCATTTTTTGGCTTGTAGAAGTATCACCCTGGTTTCTGCCTTTTATGTTCGTGTGGTGTTTTTCCCTGTGTGAATGTCTGTCTCAAATTTCTCCTTTTTATAATGACACCAGTCATATGGAACTAGGGTCCACTGTAGTGACCTCATTTTAACTTGATTACCATGGCAAAGATCCTATCTCCTAATGAAGTCACATTCCAAGATACTTGGGGGGTAGGACTTAAACATACGAGTTGGGAGGGAGGCAAAGTTCAGCCCATGACACCAAGCAAGCCTTTTCCCAGATGTTTCTCCTCTCAGTGAATGGAACCAATGTCCACCTTGTTGCTCAGGCAGAAATGTGGGCATCATCTTTATCATCTTGCCCTTACATTAACTGGGGTTCAGAGCTCACAAAAACTGGAAGCAGAATTTTGGAATAGGAACCATAGCCTCCAACAGGGTTACAAAAATGTCTGTGACTCCTACATGTCTGACAACTTCTCTCTCTCTTTTTTTAAAGTGTTGACCACCTCGGTACAAAAGTAATACAATTAAAATTTTAAATTATCCAATCCAATTTGGATAATTATCCAGTTACCCAGAATCACTTAATATTTTTATTATTTTATTCTATGTTTTATGCCTTTATGCATTTGTTTACTAGGCAGGTCATACTGGATGTAAGATTTTGAATCTAACTTAGAGAATTCGACATTCAATCTCATGTGATTTCCCTCGTCTTCTCAACACCTTCGTAAATAGGTTTAAATGGTGCATTTTATTTCATCAGAAGGTAGACTGTGATCGACTCACATGTTCTTATTATTCCATTGTCAAATATAGAGGTACTGCCATTTTTGACTTTTATAAATAATGCTGCAGCAACCTTTGATATTAATTTTTGTTCAAATAATGAATTTGTTCATAATTCAGATATGATTCAGCTGGGGGTGAAGGAGAATGGTAGACACAGTGTCTTTAGGCAAATTATTAGTGTAAATTGAAGGAAAACTAAACTTACCTAAGTTAATAGATGACTTAGCCATTATCTGTGACCAGTTACTGTGTTTTGCTGTGTATAATGCGCACCCACATTTTTGGCCCATGTAGAATACCTATTATATATCATAACTACCCGTGTATAAGCCACACCCTTATTTTTCCCTCAAAAATTTGGGCAAAAAAGTGTATGTTGTACATGGCAAAATGTGGATACTTGTGATTTAAAATTTATTCTTCATTGAATTGCTGAGGTAGATCACAGTAATTCTCTAGTAACATTTTATTTTTTAGTGGTTCTTTATATATCATCTATAATGGGCTGTCTAATGGAACTTTTGGGTGCATGGAAATATTCTTTATCTGATCTGTCCTCTATGGTAGCCACTTAGCCACATTTGACTATCAAACACTTGAAATGTGGTTAGTGCAACCAAGGAACTGAATTTTTAATTTTATCTAATTTTAATTAAGTTTAAATAACTATTTGTGGCTGGTGGTTACCATAATGGATAGTGCCACTCTATCAAGATGATGACTAAACACTTTTATAGTGCTTTAGGTTTTCCTAGACACCACTCTAAGTGCTTACCTTATTCATACATTTAATCCACACAGTGACCCCATGAGGCAGCCGTCCAGTTACTAGTGCTATAGAGCAAATTACCCTTAAGCTTAGTGGCTTAAAATAATGGCAATCACTTATTTCGCTTAGGAATCTATAATTTGGGCAGGTTTCATCAGAAACAGCTTGTCTTTGTTCTATGGAGCATCAGCTGGGGCTGTAGGATCTCCTTCTAAGATGGCTCAAGTATGTGATTGGCGAATTGATGGCTGAAACTGACAAAGGATCACTTCCAACATACTCTACTGGTCAGGCAACACACAGAGTATATATTCAAGGGGAGGAGGTATAGACCCTACATCTCCGTGGGAGCTGTATCTAACAATTGGAGCCATGTTTTAAAATCATCAGAGAAAGATCCTGGCTGATGTGGCTCAGTAGATTGAGCATGGGCCTGTGAACCAAAAGGTCGCTGGTTCGATTCCTGGTCAGGGCACATGCCTGAGTTGCGGGCCAGATCCCCATTTGGGGGCATGTGAGAGACAACTGATCTATGCTTCTCTTGCACATCAATATTTTTCTCCCTTTCTTCTTTCCTTCCCCCTCTCTAAAAATAAATAAACTCTTTAAAAAAATAAAATCATCATAGAAAGATACAGTCATTTTGACTCCATTTTACATATAACAAAATTGAACAGAGAACATTTAAATAACTTGCCCAAGGTGACAAGCCCAATCAGTGGCCAAGCTGTTATTTATGCCAAGCAGTCTTGATCTTTTAACCGCAGTGCCTACATTGCATCTCTCTGTAATTCATGTTTCACTCATTTAAATTTATGAGTCTTCTCCAGTTTTTTCATGGTAGAATAATTTTGCTGTTATGACTGATCCATGTTTGTCACAAGCACTGTAAATATGTAGTATCTGCAAGGGTTTGCTAGATACCAAATTAACAATGAAGACCCATCCTCAACCACCTGATTCAGGAGGAGCTGTTTGGCTGCACTTCTCAGTGCCTCTGCTTTCATCTTTGCTTCCTCCTGCTCCCAAAGAGAGTTTGTTACCGCTTCCAGATTGAAACAGGGTATGATCCTGAATAAAATCCTCCCAGTTTTAGCATGCTGCCTGCTTTACCTACTCCTAGTGTATGGAATGAGTGTTAGTGAAAAGAAATCAATACATAAAACTTATTTAGAATTATAATTCTTTTGATTCTTAGAAGAGAAATCAGAAAAAAGTATAGGTTGGAAATACAGGTTAAAAATATATCAGTTATCCGAAATTCTAGAGGTTGCCTGATAATGAATGCAGCTATATACAAACCTAGGAAACTAGCAATTTCCTTTCATGTTCAAGTTCAAAGATAATGGATATTTCTATGTGTGAGAGAGAGAGCCCTTTGTTCTGGGCCCCCTGGTTTGCACATTAGGCTGCTGTTTGACACTGCTTGCCGCAGTGATGAAATGTGGTCATTACACACCAGATTCTGTCCCCTCTTCTATCCTTACAGTACAGATTCCTTTTCACCAAAATACTCTCCAGAGAGGTTGGAATTAAATGTCTTTTGCTTTCTAATTTCTGGGTTTCTTAAGCAACATGTATGAATCTTTTTGATGTAGAAAACCTCATTTTTATCACTTCATCATCAGAGTATTCCAGATAATGAGACTTCATTTCAATCAAAGCCCATATTTTTCTTTAGTTCTCACCCTACCTGACACTCTAATTCTCTCTGCATTTTGTGTCTGTGAACTGGTACTTTGCTGATTTTCTACACAGTCGGTTCTTTCTCTGTTATGTTTTTTAAGGATTGATTTATTTATTTTTAGAGCGAGGAGAAAGAGAGGGAGAGAAACATCAATGTGTGGTTACCTCTCATGCACCCCCTACTGGGGACCTGGCTCACAACCCAGGCATGTGCCCTGATTGGGAATCAAACCGGCCACCCTTTGATTCTCAGGCCAGCACTCAATCTAGTGAGCCACACCAGCCAGGGCTCTTTCTCTGTTACCTTAATTGGCCATATCTTAGGTTACTTAGTTTCCTAGGGAGGAGTCTAACTTGCATCCCATTGGCCTGCCCAGATATCCGACTGCCTCTGGTGTATGTCCATGTGATACTTTGACATGTCTAAAAGCAAATTTATTCTTTTCTCCAAAAAATGCCCTCTTCTCAGCTGCCTTTTTCTGAAGTCATTATACAGGTCCCCACTGTCATTTGTCCTTCTGGTGCCCCACGTGTATCTTCCACAGCACTTCTCCCACTGTCATGATTTCATGTCCACGTGTGGACTTGTTTAGTGGCTGTTTCCGATGCCACCCTACCAGTTCCAAGATGGCACTGCTCAAGTTGTGGTATTTATCACTCTCTCTCTCTCCAGCTCCCAGCATGGAGCTTTTCACATAAAGGGCATGCCATAAATGCTGATTTGGATCGGTGAATGAATAAACAAGTGCATTCGCTTTCATTGTTATGCCTTTGCACCCCTGGGACAAAATCTTAATGCCATCCTGGACTTCCCCCTTTTTCTTATTCTGCATCTGCCAGCTGACTAAATCCTTCTAGGAAGCTCCCTGAGACAAGGTGCTTTGTTCTTCTTGCCCAGTGACATATCACAAACGCCTCCAATGGTGCTTGACATTTACTGTGTTATAGAAATGGTTCTAAATGTTTTATGTGTAGTAATTTATTTCATCTTCATAACAACCTCAGAAGGGTGGGTGGGTGCTATTAGTAGGTGCCCGTTTCACACTGAAACCGGGGCGTCATTTTTGTCATTGTTCAGTGTCGCACAGCTGCTAAGAGGTGGGGTCAGAACTTGCATCCATATCTTCTGAGTCTGTGCTAATAATGCTACTCAGTGATTATGTGTTTACTCTGTGCTGGATGCTTTACTAACTACTACTTTTATTCTGTGCTGAAGGAGCAGAAGATGGCTTTGGAGAGGTTTTAAAAAAATTATCTAGATTGGGATGCAGTTCATGAGTGGCAGGGACAGGATGGCACTGGTTAGCCCAAACAAACCTGGGCCTTCACCCTGTGGGCCTGAACTTCCAGACCCATCACTGTCTGCATGGCTGATGGTTTGGGGAGCAGCTGGGGTTTAATGCAAACGTTTCCCCAGGTCACTGGGTTTTCTGTGCTCCCTGCAGACATCTAATGCCGCCATGTGTGTTTTTTCCTGCAGACAATGGTGGCAGCCGCACACTGCACTCCAGAACAGAGACGACAGCGTCGCCCACTGACAATGCTAAGAGTGGACACCCCGAATATATTGCGTATGCGCTTGTCCCTGTGTTCTTCATCATGGGTCTCTTTGGCGTCCTCATCTGCCACCTGCTTAAGAAGAAAGGCTATCGTTGTACAACAGAAGCCGAGCAAGATGTGGAAGAGGAAAAGGTTGAGAAGATAGGTAAATAATCTGGATTCTTTTTTTTTCAAAGGGTCTCGTGTCCACTTTTTTATCATTATTTAAGAATTTATTTATTTTTAGAGAGAGGGGAACAGAGGGAGAAAGAGAAGGAGGGAAACATGATATGTGAGAGAAACAGTGATCAATCGCCTCTCTCATACCCCCTACTGGGGACCTGGCCCACCACCCAGGCATGTGCCCTGCCTGAGAATTGAACCATCAACCTTTCGGTTCATAGGCTGGCACTCAGTTTACTGAGCCACACCAACCAGGGCTGGATTCTTTTTATGAGAATGTGATGATTTTTAAATGGAAACCAGCCGTGTATATACATATATTTTTCCATCTCTGTGAAGCAAAATGGTCCATGTTAACAGTGGGTGGTATGGTCTGGTGTCAGTATGGATTGCACAGTAACCACACCTAGTATCTGAAACCTGACTTTCACTCATTAAAGACCTAGCAGGTAATTACTCTTATTTGCCTTGGGGCCCTGGGCAAGTTACACGTACTTTGAATCTCTGCTATGTATGATTTAACTGAAATTTAATTTTAATTAATTTAATGCTGATTTAATTAAATTTTTATTTCAGTTATATGAGTATAGTAATCTCTACCTCATCAGATGACTGTGAAATTTAGAGAGAGGATACATGCAGTGTTTGGCATAGATAGATGGTCACTCAGTAAATATTAATTTGTACTACTATTATTGAATTAGATTCTAGTGAAAATGATGGGAAAAGTCAATAGATCTCATCATTTGGAGGCTATTACTTTTGCTAAGGGAGTTCTCCTTAAATCTGTGAGATTGGAGTTTATATTGTTAAAATTAATGATTTGTGAACAGTGTAGTCTAGGAATGGCAAAAAACTGCCTTAGTATTAACTTTAGGATCACTCACTTTTACTCTTAACATGAGGTTGTTGGATAGTGTTTAGAAAAACCTAAGAGATGAAATTCTGTTTTCTCCACGTATGCTCTTTATAACAATCCCGACTTGGGTCTTAGGGAGTTATAGATACTTCTCCATGTCCCTTTCAGCTTCTCAAAGGGCAGTTTTTGCAGAAGGTGACATTTGGCATAAGTAGGTCACCCTTCAAGCCAACTTCAAGGGTGGAGTGGGGAGAGTTCCTCATTTCTTGCCAGCTTGCTGGCCTGTTGGCTTTTCCTACCCCCACTGACCTTTGAGGTAGAGAGAGAACACAGTTGTGGGATGAGTCATGTGCAGCTTATGAGCAAACCAAAGCTGAGTGTTTGTCAACAGAAAGTGGAGCCTCCCCCTCTCCCTTCTAGACTCTGTAGGTTGGCTTAGCAGTCAGCAGTTGCACTGTCCAATCAAACACTCATGTTCACGGAGGAGGAAATGTCTGTGACAGAGAAGACACTTTTCCAGATCCACAGGTAGAACATCACACACCTTGATTTCTTCTCTGTGAACTAGGATGGAGTGTTTTAACTCTCCCTCTTTCTTCTTCTTTTAAAAGAAAATTGTTTACTTATTTATTTAAGAGAGAGGGGAAGGGAGGAAAAAAGAAGAGAAACATCAATGTTTGAGAGAAACATTGATCGGCTGCCTCTCACACCCCCCCAACCAGGGACCTGGCCTACAACCCAGGCAGGTGCCCTGACCAGGAGTTGAACCTGTGACCTTTTAGTTTGCAAGACAAAGCCCAACCCATTAAACCATACCAGTCAGGGCTCTTCTTGTTTTACTGAAACAAATTATGCAGACAGGTTTCACAATACAGGTATGATTTTTTTTTCAAAGACTACCACATATACAGAGTCTCCCAAAGTAAGCTGACTTTGTGAGCAAATAACCATGGCCAAAATCGAGATCATTTGGAGGGGTATTTAAAAGAAAGGAGAGTCTTTTAAACATGGAGGAGTATTATGTTACCCAATTTAAAAAAGAAATTCATACCATACATTTATATAGTTTGTCTGCAATTAAAATAGGCCAAGAAGATTTCTTTTTTCAATTAGCTTTCTTCCATTACTCCCAAGTGCCTAACAAAGTGCTGAGAGAAATATCAGTGGACTGAGTGAGCGTCGTTGGGACTTGAGAAGAGACTGGTGGTCAGCTCTGACACTTTTTTTGTCTGTTGGGGCAAGGAAGTCACGCAGGCTCCGCACCAGGCAGTTTGGGGCTGAAGGAAGGAAGCCGTGCTCCTCAGCATGAGGGGCGATCAGCTCGGTTGTCTGGAGACTGTTCATTGAGGTCTGAAACTAATGTCCCAGTGACTTGATGCTGGTGACCAAATGTAACCCCTTGTCCCCTCCCCTTTCTCTTTCAGAGTTGAATGACAGTATAAATGAAAACAGTGACACCGTTGGACAAATTGTCCACTACATCATGAAAAATGAAGGTATGGCTGTTTTGAACAGAACAATTCACTATTCATAGGTTTTATGAACAAGCTGCTTGGAAGAGTCAGGATTTGTATGGACTCTCCTGTCGATTTTCTGAAGTTACTGGCACCTGATACCTAACTCAGCTTCCAGCGCTCTCCCACCATGAGCGTTTTCAAACCAGTGAGTTTTCTAAGGGTCTGTCACTCTGAGGGTTGCGGAGTCAGCCCTGGAGGTGACGGCTTGCCTTTGAATACTGGCCTCGCCTCGATTTGGGAAAAGTCACATTACTTCAGTTCCTCGTCTGTGAAATGAAGGTGATAATAACATCTGCCCCATCGCGTTATTGTGAGGTACTGAACATAAAGTGCTTAGTGTGATAGCTCTCAAATACCATCTGTCCCTTTTTTGTGCTTTAAAAAAGTTATGGTAAAATATACATAATGTGGAATTTACCATTATACCCATTTTAACGTGCATAATTCATTGGCCTTAAGTACGTTCACAGTGTTGTACAACTGTCACCACTCTCTGGTTCTAGGACTTTTGCATCATCCCCAAATGACACTGTGCCCATTAAGCAGTCACTCCCTGTTCTCCGTCCCCTTCCCCCACCATCCGCTGGCTTCCGCTTTCTGTCTCTATGGAGTTGTCTGTTCTGTGATCCATTCTTACGTGTATAAACTTTTAAAAAGTTTAACCTTTATCGATTTAGGCATTTTCCCCCTCTGAAATGTATTCTGAACCCCTGTCTTCTTAGTGGAGGGTTCATTTAATCTTGGTTAGATAGATGCATTAGGGTCACTGCTCTGAACTGGTTATTGTCACCACAGAGAGATTCCGTGCCCGCAGTGACTTTTGAGGTTTGTGCAGCTCCTGGCCCACAAACCCAATAGCTGCAGATACTTCGAGTTCTCATGAGGATTGAAAAGAAAATGTTTCCCCTGGGCGCTGCCTTTGCTTGTCAGTGCCTAATCACCTGGTGTGCACTGAGGCAACGGAGCTGTTTGTCCAGAAGCTGAAATACCTCGGTATCGCTTAGTAAATACCTGCTCTTCTGCTCCGGCCCTTCCGTGAGGACCCTCTGCTCCCTTATCCTCACTATCAACAAGAGCATCTACCTGGCTCAGGCTGTTGGTCCATGTTGTTGACTCAGAGAAACAGCCATTTCATAGGGTTCAGCATAATTTTTATTGTTCTTTACAGAATGTGCTTTATCTACTTGGCGTAAATCTAGATGCTTTGTGTATATAATTTCATTTAATCTTCAAAATATCTCCAAAGTTAGAATTGTCTCCATTTGGGAGAGGAGGAAAGGAAGGCTCCAGGTGTTGAGTTCACACGGGTGGTGAGCAGCCTCATCCTGTCTGGGCTGCTTTCAAGCATACAACGTTGCCTCTGCTTTCTTCTAATTTGTAACGTTCAGTTTCTACAGGATGTGAAACCAGATAACCAAATTTAATAGAGTGGTTTTTAAAATAAGAACAAAAAGTGCCAGAACACGTGGATTTTGATCTGTCTTCCAGAGGTCTTCCTTTGGGGAGCAATATTTGGTGATGCCCTTCTTGAACTTGTTTCTTTCATGGAGAAAAGTGGTTTTTACTTTGCACGAGCAATACACAAATATGTGCTTGGTGTAGGAGCGTCAGTCATGACAGAAGTGCACAGAGTAAGGCGGGGACGGCCCTTCATTGCTCCCATGCCTGTGCATTCCCAGCTGCCTCCCATGGCTCTGGGGAGCTTGGTGGCCTTTGGGACCTGGGCTTCTGAGAGTTGAGCAGCTCCTAAGTTAGAGAGAGCTGGATGAGGGGCTGAATTGACCAAAGGAGGTCACCTGTGGGAGCTTCGCCAGGGGCTGAATGCTTAGGTATAAGTTCATGGTGCGCACTGAGTGTTTGCTAGGTGTCAGGCCTGTTCTAAGGGCTTTGCAGGCACTTACAACCCTATGATTCCGATACCTTCTTCCCATTTCACAGTTGAGAGATTGAGGCCCACACTGCTTAACTAACTAGCTGACAAGAGGCAGAACTGAGACAGGGGCTCTCGCATCTGACTCCAGAGCCTGCACCTCACCACTTGCAGTTACCGCCTCTTTTGTGGGGCAGGAGAGAGGGATGGTAAACCTCCTCCTTTCAAAGGGTTAAAGTATACAGTTGGGGTAGTCTATAAAACTCTAGAAACATGAACGCATTAAATTCTCAGAACTGCCTTAGGAGGCAGGCCCTGTTACCACCCCATTTTGCAGATGCAACAGCGAAGGGTCAGAGGGTAAGAAACTTTCCCAAGGTCTCACAGCCAGTGTGTGGCAGGATGGGGCCAGCACAGCCAGGGAGCATTAGGGTCCCCAAAGCAAGCATCCTATATAATTTCCGCACCTCCCACACTCATGGGCAAATAGGCCTGTTCTTTTCTTTTATAATCATGTCCTTTTCCTGTTGGAGAGTAAGTAGCCTTCGTGTTCCAGCTGCATTGATTCCCGGTAGGCCTGTTCGGGCGATACTCAAGGTGCTGTGTCCGCTCTTTCTCCTCTGCTCCATTCTCTCTGACTCTTTACCCTCTTTTCATGTCTGCCTGGGATTTGGCCGGGGACCTGTGAGCAAGGGTGGGGATTCTGATCCTTTGTGCAGCCTTTGGTCTTCCTTGGCCACCAGGAGACACCTGATCCCAGCACATCCCTTTTCCAGCTGTGGCCCTCTCTAGCTTCCAGTCTGCGCCCAGACCACAGCTGGGTAGGTTAGTTACAGACCTGGGTCTCTTACCACTTACACCCCAGCTTTTTCAGTCTGCCTTTGAGATTTAAATATTCTGTAGAACAAATCTATTTTTATTTTTCCTTTATCTCTGTCATTAAGAGACACTGAACTTACTATCAGTTTAGCCCTCCCTGTTGGTGTTAATTTAATGTTATCATTCTTTTTCATTATAAGCACACCATAGTATAACCTTTTAAAATGGAAAAAAAGGGAATAAAATTAAGAACAACTCATGCATTACCATTTTCCCATGTCTTTTTGGGTTTCCTTTGTCTATATCGACATATTTTAGAACATTTGCGATTGTGATGTATGACTAGTCTTCTGCTTTGCATTTTTAATTTGGCTGACGGCGTCCTATTTCACCTGTACTCATGGCAACAGTCTTCTGTTTATGGTTGAAACATGACGTGTCTTGAGTGTTGCAAATCAGGTTAGTTTAGATAAGTATCTCTGGAAGGATGAATTTACCGGCTGACCTGGACACAGATTCTTTTCCTCTTCATCTCAAGTCTTGGACAAACGACAGTGCCGCCTTTCATTTTTCTTTCGAAGTGAAGCTGAATTGACCTTGTTAGCAAGGTCATTGTTTTTTTGTTTTTGTTTTTGCTTTTTTTGCATTGTATGGAGTTTGGAAAGTACCTGCAACTCCATAGCTGAGCTTCCCTTCCAGGCCCTCAGCTGTGTGCTGTAGTAATAAGAGCATCACAGTTGTTCTCCAAGTGTCCCTGAATATTCACACCAGGTAGAGGGGTCTCTGTGCGAAGTCCTTACTGCAGTGTAGGTTATGGCCAAAGGGATCCCTCTATAAACTCTTGTAGGCCTCTGAAACTTGCTGTAAGGATTCTGTAAACACCCTGCCATCTACTGAACTATTACTCATTGGGGTGGAGACTTGGAGGAATAGGAAGGATGTCAGGGTGAAAGAGAGCCAGAGAGACCAGAGTTGTGTCCACATCTGTCACTACCTGGGCGACTCTGGCCAGCCAGCTGTAATCTTCAGGCTTCAGTCTCTGTATTTATAAAATGGGGGTCATAATTCTACCTACTGCTTGTGCTGTTGGGAGAGCCAAATGTGATAAGGTCTGGAAAGCTTCTAGCCAGTGCCTGCTCATCCAGGCACTCCAACTTTGCCAATGGCGATCGTAGTTCTTGTTTGGGAAATCTGCCTTGATTGTAAGGAAAAACTTTGTAGAGAATAGTGGTGGGAGAGAAAACAGGGCTTTTTTTTTTTTTCTTGCTTGATTTTGATTGCTCTATGCATATTATCAGGCAGAAAGTCAAGAAAGAAGAGAGGAAGATTTTCTTGGAAATTACTGTCCATGAGAAAATTTCCCCTGCTCTCGACTGGCTTTCTCTTCCCAGTGACGCACTCCCCCTGCTCTCTGGAAGCCCGTGAAGAGGGGCTGCATTGACAGGCAGAATATTGACAAGCCTAGGAGAAACCATCCCTTATGGCTTGTTGGGGTTATGAGTACTGTGCAAGGAGGAGAGGTATATTCAATGGAATTTAATGAGATTATTGCTCTTTCACAGTAATTTTACAACCAAATTAAATCATATGTGTAAGTCCTATGGTGGTGGTAGAAAGTTTCCTTATCACAGGAAACCAAAAATGTTCTCAAGGCACAGACTGCTGAAGTTCATTTCCTGGTGTAGACTAGAAATTAGACTAGAGACGAGAGAGAGAGAGAGAGAGAGAGAGAGAGAGAGAGAGAGAATGTGTGTGTGTGTGTGTGTGTGTGTGTGTTCATCCCACACACCAAACCTCCTCAGACAGGCTGGGTGTGCATGATTTTGCACAGAAGCTTATGTCTATCCTGAAAGGTTTCACTCATGGTAAACAAAGAGACTATTTACTAATTATTTGTAAGAGTTAAGGGTGAGGTGCTGGAGTACATGAGTACATGAGAAACAACATAATTCTATAAGAAAATGAGTTTTAGTAGTGATTTTAATGTATTTTAATAACCTTCCTGGGATCATTTTGTAATTTGATGTTTCTAAAGGAGGTCATTGATTTTCTCAGGCGATGATTTAAACTTTTGTTTTGAAAACCTCATTCTTGTAAGTCAGCGCTATTAGTGCTATTTTTGTCTTCATACCTTTTTTTGTGGTTGTTTTTCCTCTTTTCTGTTTATAGTTTTTAAGTTTGGGAAATTATGGTAGAGTAGAAGGGTCAACTGGCAAATTATTGTGTATTCCCTACACCATTTATTTGAAAGGAAATTATTTTTCTGAATCTTTAATATTAGTCAAAGGCAAAATGAGTGACACCACAAGGATATACTTATATTTACCTCTCAGAGGGTAACATGCCACCTTCGTCACGTGGGAGAAGCTACTGACGATCTAGTTTAGCACTTTCTGTCGGGACAAGAGTCTTGTTTAGGGCAAAATTGCGTTTGGGAATGCATTAGGGCACCCTCACAGGTGGTCGTGAAGGGCAAAACAAAGTTTCTTTTCGAAAAGAATGGTATGTTGTGTTAATACGCACATGTGTTTTAAAAACCCATGCACTCGCAAGGGTTCTGATGGGGTGAAAATTAGATTGTAGGGGCAAAAAGCTTAATGTTTGCATATAAAACACAGATATACATACAGTACATTAAAAGGTAGGTCTGTAGTGCTATAATTTCATGGGAAGGTGACTAGGAAAAAAAAGGTCAGAAAAGATTCCTGGGTGGAGCAACAATGAAAAAAATAGTTGAGAAACACTGTATACACCCCTCGCTGTGGCTGTGTAAAAGCAGCAGTGGAACCAGAGTAAATTTTCCTCCAGCAGGGGGGTCATTCGAGATGTCAGCCATCAAGTGTCGGCGTTAGCTCACATGGTAAATGGTGACTTTTTATGCTTTTACCCCTAGAGAATTTGTTGTGGCTCATCATGAGAACAGTGCTTTAAAATCAATGGAAAGGTTAGGACTCAGTAGTAATGTGTGTCCTTGCCAGTTAAGTATCCAAGAGGAACTTGAACATCCCCTTCAGTCTTTTATTCTTGGGAGCTTGGCCACTCATGCTAGAAGAGGCGAGAGAACAGCATGTCTGTGTGTGTGGTTGGGGTGGGGTCCCCGGAAGCTTAGATTCAATTTGCTCTTGTTGACAGCCATATATGAAATAGATTTAAAAAAATAACATTATGAGTATAATTTAACTCGGTCCATGTTAAGTAACTTGTATGTGTAACCAACCCTTGAAATTTTAAATCATCTGGCCTGAGTTAAGGTCCTGTGTGGTCAGGAAGCAGAGGGAAGCCAAATGACCCACATGGAAAATTATATGTGGGATGAACTTGGTACCACATGGGAATCCAGAGTTTAGAGGTTATTTTTTGGGCACATAGAAACCATTGGCATCCAAGTCTCTTAAGACTTATCTTGTAGTACATACTTAGTCAAGTGAGCGGAATGCCCTGGAGCATTTGAGAAGAGGAAGAAGTGTCTCCTACGTTACAGCGTAATGATGTGTAGGAAGCAGAGCTCCATGTTGGATCTGCTTTCCTCTGTGTGGATGCTCTGTCACTCAACACTAAACTCCTGCGTGTTGCAAGTTACTGGCAGCTGGTGCCGTATCGTGGGGCTACCTCAGGAAAGACCCTCCCTTCTCCGGGACTCCAGGGCCTCATCTATGAACTGAAGGAATGCAATCAGGTGTTTTTTCCAACAGTTTCTCTGATGTGATAATTCTGTGATTACTCATCTTTCTCATGCTATTTTAATTCTTCACATTTTTTCCCCCTTAGCAAACGCTGATGTTTTAAAGGCAATGGTAGCAGATAACACCGTGTCTGATCCTGAAAGGTGAGTGCTCTTCCCCCCATATAATGGGACTTTTTTTTTAATGGTCTGCTAGAGCAGGTTTCCCAGCTTTGGCACTGTTGACTTTTGGGCCAGATAATTATTTGCTGTGGGGAACTGTCCCGTGCATTGGAGTGTTTAACAACCTTCCTGGCCCCATTGT
Source organism: Macrotus californicus (assembly GCA_007922815.1). NCBI lineage: Eukaryota > Metazoa > Chordata > Mammalia > Chiroptera > Phyllostomidae > Macrotus > Macrotus californicus. The sequence goes on along the minus strand of VMDR010001289.1, from coordinate 78,628 downwards.
GTGTTGGTGTGCCCTGGAGGCACAGTCACCCCCGGCCAGGAACTGCTATGTTAGGGCACGGTGATGGGAGAAAGTAATGGCCTTGCTTCTGGGGACCTGGGCTGAGTCTTAGCTCCAATACTTATTGAGCGTCTCTTCTTGCGGAAGTTAACTGACCACTCTGAGGTCAAGTTCCATCTCCTATAAGAAGATTATTACTGTACCAACTTCATTGGGTTATTATAAGGAACATAAAATACCCCGGGCATTGAAAGATCTCTGTCCACAACGATGATAAATGAAAAACGGGCTGGTTTGGGGGCACCTGCTAGGTTGTATTTTTGTATTACCAGTTTTTAGTTATGGTTGTTGAGCATCCTAGTCTTTCCTAATTAATTACAGAACTTTATTTCTACATACATTTTCATTTCTCCAATAAGGAGCATTTATTGAGTGCCTGCTGTGTGCTGGGCGCTGTGCTGGCAGGGGGTGTTCACATGCTCAGCCCAGTGTGAGCCCTCACAGGGAGAGCATGTGAGTCCTGTAGGAGAAGTAAAGACCAGGTGCTCTAGGGGCTCCCTGGGGCCAGCAGGAGGCTGACAGTGTCCAAAGGAGTGCCATCTGAGTCAGGCGTGCGACAAGCAGAGGCAAGAGGCAGGAGCTGCTTGTAGGCAGAGAAAGTTGAGGCTCTCGAGCATGCAAGTGTGGGCCGCTCCTGGAGAGGTTCCACCTGGGGGGGCCAGGGAACGTGTTGTGGACAGTAGTGAGAAGGGCCAGCAAGGCAGGTTGGGACTGAGTGACATGGCAGGGGGTCTGGACCTTCTGCTTACTCTGTGGGTGGTACACCCAGCATATTGTAAATATGTAATATGTGCTTGTCAAACTGGCCACGTTAGCTTTGCACTTGAACGAGATAACTCAGTGCAGGAAGGTCAGCTTAGGAAGCTCAGGTGGTGTAGTTCATAGAGACACATGAGCTGAGTTTTCTGCCACGTTGCAGCCCTGAGCACAGACATCTGGTGTTGGGGATGGGTTAGCTCGTGGTGTGTTTGCCTCTGTCATCTTTGGGCAACAGGTAGTGTCTGCACTGGGTTTTACACCCAGTGGGTACTTGATAGATGTTTGTTGAATAAATGTTGTTAAACTTTTGAATTCAACCTTCTACTATGTAGTGTTAATTTGACATGGTTTTGCCCCAGAAAGCTACGGCTGTGTGTTTTTATTTGAACGATACAAAGGGCACCCTAAAGAGTACCAGGAAGCTGTTGGTCGTCTGTGGTGTCTGAGAATATCTTTTCAGCCATGGGCTGCACTTCTGTTTGATGTGCTGCGGGCTGGTTCCACAGCGTAGAGCATGGTTTATGCAGTTGTGAGACTCCTATGGGCCTTCCGGGCTCTTGACACAGTCCCAGGTGTCAGACTCTGTAGGGACGTGTTGCCTCGCCTGTACCCACCTGTATCCACTCATTCCACATCAGAGGGCTGATTCGCTGTTGGGCTGGCCCTGCCCTGTTTTAATTCCTCCTTTTCTAGTGGACCAGCGCCTTGACATGTGCCTTTTGAAAGTAGCCAGCCCCTGGCCTGTATACTGCTTTTTAATATTTTTGGATGGTCTGACTGGATTTCTTCTAGATTATCAACGTGATGCCCCTGTTTCTGACATATTATGTGATGATAAAGATCAGGGTTTCTAGAATTAGACTTCCTAGATTTGTACCCCAGACCCATTACTTATTAGCTGTGTGACCTTGGGCAATTTATTAAACTTCTCTGAGCCTCAAATGTTTTAAATGAGGAAATTGATGCCTACCTCAGGTTCTGTAAAGTGAATCAAATTAACATATATCAAACACTTAAAATACTGTGTTAACTATTTCTATTATTACTATTATCAAGTCTAGCAACACTGAGCATCACTTCACATATCTCGACTTTAAAGCTTTCTTTTTCTGATGCAATAGTCCATTGGATCAAATACTGTACCTTAAGTCATTGGATAATTTGATTGGAATTTAAGTTTATTAATCCTAATGGGCATCTCCTTGCTTAGAGATCTAGGTGGGCACTTTGCTACGTGTGAGAAATAAGTATGATCGCATGAGAATGGAGAGCAGTTGTTTCGAAAGAAACCTAATACTCTAAAGACAGACAGTGCATCATCGTTAGAAGCAGCGGTTTATATCTATCCAGTTAGTTCCACTCTAGAAGTGATTCATCACATTATTGCTGTTTAAAATGAGCTGTCTTTGCATAGTCATAAGAGCTGAGCAATCGCTGCCTAAGGCCAGTTCACAAAGCCCAGCGGTTTAATTGGAAGAGGCTTTTTTTTCTTTTGATTTAAATCTGCCTGTTTCGTGGCGGGGGGCAGGGGAGAGATTGCCCTAGCTGGTGTTTCTTTTAAGTAACCAGCCCTACCTTTTTTTCCTTCCCACCTTAGCCCCGTGACTCCCAGCACTCCTGGGAGCCCACCTGTGAGCCCTGGGCCCTTGTCATCAGGTGGCGCCCCAGGGAAGCACATCTGTGGCCACCATCTGCACACAGTGGGCGGTCCCGTCGAGAGGGATGTGTGTAGCCGCTGTAGGCACAAGCGGTGGCACTTCATAAAACCCGCCAACAAATCCAAAGAGGGTCGCCCAAGGCGTCAAGGGGAGGTCACCGTCCTCTCTGTGGGCAGGTAAGACTCCTGTGGGTGCTTCTGGTTTGTGTCACATGGGTGCTGTGCTGGGTGGGTTGGTACTGACCTGTTAAATGTAAAGTGTGTTCTCCTTAGCTTGGTTTAGGTCATATCTCTGGACTTTCTGGTCTGAGTTCTGCATTTTTCCAACAGCAGAGGAATCCCAAGAGGTGGCTATTGCTAGATCAGATGTCAGGTGTATGAATTGAGGTGAAAAATTAATTACTTGCTGTATGAGGGTTCTCCAGAGAAGCAGAGCCAAGATAATAGATATAGATACACTAAGGAGAGATTTTTTGTAAGCATTGCTCATGTAATTACGGAGGTCAAGAACTCCTGTGATCAGCCAGCTGTGAGCTGGAGAACTTGGAAAGCCGGTGGTGTATGTAGTTCAGTCCAAGTCCAAAGGCCTGGGAAAAAGGGGGACTGATGGTGTAAGTCCCAATCCCAGTCTGAAGGCCTGAGGGCAGGAGAAGACATATGTCCCAACTCCCGCAGAAAGGGTGAATTCACCTTCCTCTGCCTTTTTGTCGTATTCAGGCCCTCATGGGCCAGGATGCTGCCCACCTGCGCTTGTGTGGGTGAGGGGGTGATCTTCCTCACTCAGACTACAAGTTCAAATGCTAATCTCTTCCGGAAACACCCTCACAGACATGCCCAGAAACAATGTTTTACCGGTCAAGTTGACACATGACATTGACTACCACACTTGCTGTAACAGCGGAAGCCCACATCTCAGCTGTTTAGGGAGTACAAGTTTACATTTCGTGTGTGGAGATGGAAAGATCAGTGGGTGGCTCTTCAAGTGGTCCTCCAGAATCCCAGGTTCCTTCTGCCTGCGGCTCTGCCACGCGTGCTTGCTGAAGGGGAGAGTTCACGGGAGGTTGCAGTGAGGCGGGCCTGGAAGTGGCACATTTCATTCCACTCACACTCCAGTGTTTGGAGCTCAGTCACTGGGCCACACCTAACTGCCAGACCCCTGGGAAATGTCCAGCAATGTGCCAGGGAGAAAGGCAGTGGAGCTGGTCCACTGCTGTCCAGTCTGCAGCATGTCAGCGCCCCATGGGTTCCTGTGATTGGCTTCTTTTAGCTCACCTCACCCGCCTCCTGGGTGTCCCCGTCCTAAAGTACCGTTTACCTGTGACCCACATGTGATGTAGAGATCTTGCAGTTCAAGTCATGAATCAGTTGGACTCCACATAGAGCATTTTTGCAGTGTCTGCTGTGTGGGCGGTGGAGTCTCACGCAGGAACTGCATTGCTAACGCTGCATTTATTACGAGCATGCGTGCTGGACCAGACTGGGCAAGCACTGAGCAAAAGCTGGCAGTAGTGCGTACATGATTTTCCTTTCTGTACTGACAAACCCTGGGAAGGGCAGGCTGGACTCTCTGCATCTCCCTCATCTGAGTCTTGGAGCTCCTATTTACAAACTCTGTGCCTGGTCTCTCCCCCTTCGTAAAACTGGGATGACAGTAACACCTCAATGAGTCGCTGTGAAGACTATATAAGATGATTCCTGTAATAGACACAGGCCAGTTTTGGGCATTTATAATACACTCAGGAAATATTGGCTGTTGTTATTTTAATTCGGTTGAATTTCTCCGTGTGTTACACAAGCCACCGAGAGAAGACTGCTGGGCTGTGTGCCACTTCCAGAGAAACGGCACATCTCATGACCACGCTGCTTTATTAAGAAGCAGAGTCATGGGAATTTATGAATGTGGAATGCCGTGAGGACCTGTAGCTTGTTTAGACGAAGCGTGTTTTGCTTGCTTTAAAGAAAAATCTGCTGTAATTTTCAACTGAGATTCAACATGGCTCTTCTGAATGCCCCAAATGCCACTGTTTCTCGGATGTAGAGGAACAGGAGTGGCTAGTCACTGCAGGCTGCTTTCCAGCACGTGTTACTTAAAGGGAATTACAGTTCGACAGAACAGCTTTCTCCCGGATCCTCCTTTCACTTCCTCTGTCTCCGCCTTCATGGTGGTGGGTGATCTCATTTTGGACAAAGAATTTATTTGAGATACTTTTAAAGGACCTTCAGGCCAGAACTGGAGAGACACTGTTATGAAAGACTTCAGGGTTTGGTGAGGATGGACTAGAAAAACAGTCACATTGAGTAAATTTCTTTAACTTCTCTCTTCATCTTCATGAAAATCTCTTCCTAAATGTCCTTATTTTTCCTTAATTCTTAATGAAAATTAACCCAGGTTTGCTTTTCAAAATAACAGACAAAAACTAGACACGAAAAAACCCTACTACCAGTTGATACTGAAAAAAACAGGTGGTTGGGCCCCCCGACAGTGTGCGCGGACCCTCCAACGGGTGTATCTTTGACTAAGGTGGAGTCTCAGTGAGCGTTTTGGTCACGTCATTCCACTTGTCTGCTTATGCTTTTGCCCAGCCTGACGTTGAAGCCCAGGTCGTCGTTAGAAACTACAGCTCCGAGTCTGTGGAGCAGTTGAGGACCACATGTTTAATACCTTCCCCACGCCCTGTGATGCGTCGGGCATAGCCTGTGATGTGTCGAGTGAAAATCGGCCAGAAAGTTTGGCAGGGGGCAGGGCATTTGCTGGCAGGAATCCCTCCTGCTGCCTCGGTGTTTTCTGTTGACTTCCTGACTTTCAGCTGAGTTCATTTGGGATGCTCTAGGTGGGTGATTTTTGACTCACTCCTAATTCTTGTTCACTAGAAAAGCAAAGCCCATCAAATCTTCTCCTTACCCCTCAGGTTTAGAGTTACAAAAGTGGAGCACAAGTCAAACCAAAAGGAGCGGAGGAGTTTGATGTCAGTGAGCGGGACTGAGAGCCTCAATGGGGAGGTGCTTGCGACACCTGTGAAGAGAGATCGGAGTGACACAGAGGAGCAGGTGAGTTGTCATGTTGGTGACATTGGGGGTGGGGTGGTGCAGGGTGGGGAGAGGGTTCTGAGAGCCTCTCTGGGGTGTGGGGGAGAAAGGAATGACTGAGCAGGGAGGTGAGGATGCTTTCTGCCAGATGGTTGGACTGGACAAGACTGAATGTGATTCCTTGTCTGTCCAGAGCTTCTTATAAAGAGGCCACCAACTTGGTTGCCTCCAGGGGCTTGGTCTGCATGATGCAGAGGAGAGAGGATTGCTCATGAGGCAATGTGGAGTGGTGGGGCTTGTGGCAAACCAGAAATCACATAACCTATCAATGAGTTTGCATTGCCACAAGGCAGAAGGCACTTAATGTTGCTAGATCTTATGCAAAGAAAGGAAGGTGGGAACCTGGACTTATTAAATGTGAGATCACCACAGGTTTTTAAACATTAACAGCATATTAAATTTCCTTTAAAAAAAACAAGGCAGGCCAAATGAAGTCTAATCTTTTCGTCATTTCTAGGTAAACCGTGATTTGTAAAAGGCTAGGGCAAGCTTCTTCCATTAATTGAGTTGGAAACCAGTTTTTTTAAAAATGTGTCATTGTTTTAAAATACTCCAAGTAGGGATACTACTCCTTCCCCCCAAATATTTTGAAGCAATTTAAAAGCAAAAGTAAAGGCTTCTTGGTTTGGCAATTTAATTTTGGAAGCTAATGCCTGTGATAATTTGATATTGGCTTAGCTTTTATCTTACTCTTTCCTTTCTGTTCTTGTTTGAGTAGCATTCATCCTTTTTGTGTTTTTTAGTATCCATGAAAGGGTGACTGAGGACTCAGGTGAGGTCATGGACCAGAAGCTGTGACTTGAGCCTGAACGTTAAGGCAAAGGGAGGGCAGGTGGGACATGGGGCAGTGGACTGATGGAGTCAGGCGGCCAGGTTCAAATCCCAGTTTTCCAAGTTTCCACTCAGTAGCACTGGGGCCTGGGCGAGGGACTTTGGCTTTTTATGCCTCACTTACCTCACTGGAAAATGGAAATGATGTTACCTGCCTCAGGGTGGCAGTGAGATTTCTGTGAAATAACACGTGAGGCCCAGGGCCTGGCACATAGGAAATGCTCAGTCAGGGCTGCTGATCATTGTTTTTCATTCACTTTTGGTTGGTGTGGCTGAGTAGGGGAAGGAAGTGGCTTTTGAGTGAAGCTCCTCTGATAGTCTGCCCAGGCTCCGAGGAGTTGGGGATGGCCTGGACATAACCTGGAAGGGTATGCTCCTGAGTTCTGTAGACACAGGGTCTCTGAGCTTCCCAGTGCTGGTTCCTGCAGTCTTGCCTTGGGGGAGACCTGCCCCTTCCCCTGAGTTTAGGACCTGAATAGGGACTTCCTTTAAAGATGAGAAACAGCCCAGAAATCTGTCTTTGGCTTCTCAGCCAGTTTCTGGTGCCTGGGGAAAGCAGCCAGGAGGAATTTAGGGAGAGGATGATGAAGATAATAATGAGAAGAGCTAATGTCAGCTCAGTATTCTTGTCTCCTAGACATGGGATATGTATCTCACATGTCGCCATTATAAACCTCTCCTAGTGGGGTGGATACTAGCATCTCAGTTTTATAGACAGGAAACCAGTGAGTAGAAGTGATAAGCTACATGTTCAGGGGCACATAGCTGGAAAGAGGAGCTGATGTGAACCTGGGTCTCTGGTTACAAGACCAGCTGTCCTGCCATCCTAGGGTGCTCATGAAGGCGCCACCCTAGGCCCATGAATGCGGAGTGTTTCCACCAATGATCTAGACACCTCCTGGGCTGTGGCTCCTTAAATTCAAATTCATTAAAATGAAAAATTTAGGGTGTGCCCTATCGGGCCAGGCAGACGCGGAACATTTCCATCATGGCAGAAAGTTTTATCGGACAGAGCAGATGGTAGCTTAGATGATAGACCTGAAGTCCCGAGTGACTTCGGTGCATCAGAGAAGCATTCTGATTGAAGTCACAAGGACTCACCTGGCTGGAAAGAGAGGCATCTGGCCATTCAAGTCTAAGGTGAGGAAGGCCTAGCCAATTTAGCTGCAGAGTAAGCATGGGTTGCAGTTAGTCTGCATGTGAATCTTCAACCGGGCAGTGTGCTGAGAGATGGAGCAGGCCATGCGGACATGTGCCTCAGCCTAATTAGAGCCTCGCTCAGGTGCCCTAGCCTGGTTTGCACTGCTGCCTGGAGGAGGAACTCGAGATTTGGGGAGATTAAAAGAATTAGGATAGCTCAGCTGGTTTTCTTGGTCCAAATTCTGCCTGTATCTGACTGCAGGAATTCGATCTAATCCTCTGAAGTTCTGACCACATTTAACTGTTTTAAATTTGATATTTCCTGCAAACCACCAGGATTTTGTTAGAGAGCATTGAATTTGATCAGAAGACATATGCTCATATCCTAGCTTCCCCACTTGGTGGTTGTACTTAACTGCCCTCTCCCCTGTTTCCTTGAGTGTGAAATTTATTGATGAAGGCAAGTGCCAAGAGAGGGTCTGGGACGCAACTGGCTCTCAGTAGGGGGTAGTTGCGCTGTGCTGTGCGGTGCAAACCAGCCCACGGATGACTCAGGAAGGGGATGCTTTTTCCTAGCTTTCAACTTGGAATTAACTTTGGAATTAAAATTAAAAATTTTTATTATGGAAATTTTCAAACAAACTCAAAAGTAGAGAGAATACTATGAATGCTCCTGAGTCATGGAGTGATTAAATTATAATACCTACCACTTATTGAGCATTGACCACATACCTGGCATGCTTTGAAAGGCACATTCCACGCATTAACAGATATTATCATCCTCACACAGCCAACAGGTAGAAACTACTTGGTACCCATTTTGCGGATGAAGGGCATTAACAGAACTTGTTTAGAGTTACCAGCAAGGCTGTGGTGGGGTTTAGACTCCAACCTGGGCAGCCTGGCTTCTGGAGCCACAGACTTGGCCACTCAGCCTGGTCCAGGGACAGCAGGTCCCGTGGTTAGTCTGCTGGGGTGGGGACCTGTTGAGGGACCATGTCTGGTGACCCCAACGGAGAATGGACCCTCAAAAAGGGGGGAAGGGACAATGTTTGATCTTTAAAAAAGTGTATGTATTCATCAACATTTTTTTTACTGTTTCTTTTAAAATATATATTTCTCATCCCTAGAAAGAGTACGTTTAGGATATTTAACATGACTTGATTTTCCAGTCACATAGAGAGATCCTGAAACTCTCCCTCCTAGGCCTAAACCTCTGGTTCTGGACCGAATCCAAAGAGTTGCCCTAACACAGACTAATGCAGTAGGGCAGGAGCATTATGTGTTTCTTGTACCATCTAATACAGTATTTAAAGTTGTCTTTTTTCCCGAAAAATGTCTTTGTTTAAATTTGGATTTTTGGCCAGTTTTTTTTTTACCGTAGTACCTTGTTTTACTGTAGAATTGACTCAGATGTTCAGAATATGTCTACCCATTGGTTAAGTTTCTCTTTTTTCATGAGGCGGTTGATACTAGGAACTAGACTTAGTATTCTAAACAGAATGGTATCGAGACTGGGGCAGGGTTTCTCCCTCCTTCCTTCTCTTTTTAACAAACAAAATCGGTCCGCTGGCAGCCCCTCCTCGCCTTGCTCTTTCCTCCCTGTCTCCTTGGCCTGAGCAGCTAGAGCTAACGTGCCCTCTGCCTGATTTATTTTGGCAATGCAGTTAAAATGGTTTCTTTTTTCCACAGAAAGTGTTTTGATTTCTTCCTAGAAGAATAAGCTTTTGTTCTTCAAAGTTAAATCAAATTGCTTTCAGCCTACAGATGCCACTGCCTGTGTCCATTGTCACTGGCCCTTCCCTTTTCAAGATGACACTGTCCTGGACATTCTGTATTGCACGTTTCTGAAGTATGCGCTCTTTCCCTTTTGTGTAGGGTCTTATTGAAAACATCGATTTGGAAAGTTTACATAGCAGTATTTTTTTCAAAACACAAATTCATGATAGCAGACATCTCTTTATTTTAAATTGTTTTATTATTGAAACTCTTCTATCACTTGTGATTTAAGTAGTTCATTTTAGTGAGTAAAAGCCAAGGTTTAAATGGGTTAAGTTTAATTTTAACTCTGCCACTACCAGTGATTTTAAACAAATCACTTAGCCTCTCCAAGACTCGGGTTCTTCATCTTTAAAATGGGGCTGTTGCTGGACTTAAATGTGATGTGTGTGGAGAGTTCAGTCAGACCTTGGTATTAGTACGTATTAAATATTCACTATTATTAATACTATTCATCCTGTTCTTGGTGGCCTTAGTTATTCATTAACTGATTCTTCATCATCTTTAGATTCTGTGAATCTCTTTTTCTTTTTTAAAAAGATTTTATTTATTTATTTGTAGAGAGGGGAAGGGAGGGAGAAAGAGAGGGAGAGAAACATCAATGTGTGGTTGCCTCTCATGCATCCCCTACTGGGGACCTGGCCTGCAACCCAGGCATGTGCCCTGACTGGGAATCGAACCAGTAACCCTTTGATTTGCAGATCGGCACTCAACCACTGAGCCACACCAGCCAGGGCATCCCTTTTTCCTTCTTAGGAACATCAGATCTTTGGACTTTTATGATATCTCAACATAGAAATTTGGCAAGTCTCTTAGGAATTTGGACTATTGTCTTGTTTGTGTTAAGAGGACCTTCGGAATAACCATTCCTCTCTTCCTGGAGGTGGAATCCGAATTAGTTACAAGGTGATAGAAAAGTTTTTTGAAGATGTTTTTAAATTGATTGATTTGAGAGAGAGAAAGGATGGGAGAAGGGGAGAAAGCATTCGAGAGATGGATTTGTTGTTCCACTTATTCGTGTGTTCACTGGTCGATGCTTGTATGTGCCCTGACTGGGGATCAAACCAGCCACCTTGGTGTATTGGGTCCTTGCTCTAACCCACTGAGCTACCCAGCCAGGGCTGGCAATGGAAAGGCTTTGCTAACTTCAGTTCCTTTTATAATGAACATCAGAGGATGACAGTGAGAACTGGGGAGTTCTCTGCACCTAACCGTGCGGCTCTGCTGGGGCTCTACTCTGCCCCTTTTTGCCAAGACTGTGCCATGAGTCAGGTTCCCTCCCTCCTGAGCATGGTGGCCAGTCACAAGGTCAGCTTTTCTGACACTTGGTGCCTTCCTCTTCTCCTGTAACAGTGGGGAAAGACTAGCATTTCTCCTTTCCTTTGAGCTCTGTGCACGGAGGTGTGGCGGAGGGTCCCTGCTGAGGTTCCCTGAAGTCTTGTTGCTTTATTTGCAGTCACGCTCCTTTGCTCCTTTGTTAACTCCCCAGAGAAGGAGAGGATGGGAAAATTCAGATGCCACTAATAAGTGCACATTTTTCTCCATAGCATATAATTTTTTCAGGTAATTTTTTTAAAAAAAAGAAAGGATGTCACGTTTGATGAAAGTCCCTATATTTGATTTGCTGGTCTTAAAGGAGATCATGGTATATCAGTTTATAAAAAGAAACTGCACTCATGAATTATGGGTGATAATCTTTCCACATTACAGATGAGGACCTGGGCTTGGAGGGGTTAATTTTTCCCAGCTCCCTCGGCTAGGTGGTGAGAGAGGGCTTAGATGGGAAGAAACCCACACTTTGGCGCTCACATGCTCAGTGGCTTTGAAGTACCAGGGAGCTTCGCTTTCTCTGACCGGAGGGAAAAAATGCTTGTTCCAGTTAGCCGAGGAGCTCACAGTAACGATCATGTCGACATTATCAGCCTTCACTAGGAAGGGCCTCCTCTGCTGTCCTGTGTGGACCTCCTGACACTGCTTGTCTGCTCGCGTTGGGCCTGGGTCAGGTCTGGGTTTGCAAGCTATCCTCTTTCCCTACGAGTAGACTAAGATCGTGGACTGTGAGATCTCGGGGGGTGGTGATTGCTGGTTCAGGCCAATTCAGGCATAGTTATACCTACTAAAAGTATTTATTGCGCCCCTACTGCATGCCAGGCATGTGCCTGGCCTCAGGGATGCGGCATCATGGAAGATGGACAGATGAGGGCAACGTTCCCGTGGAGTTTCTGTTCTAGTGTTTATGGCAGGACTTTCTCCCAGGCCCGCGGCTCCCTCGTTTTAAAGTAGGGAGGCCCCAGGAGGTTATGTATGTTGTTCAAGGTCATGCTGATAGTTCCAGAACCTGGACTGGGCCTTCCCGGTGGTTCAGGCCCTTCACTGCCTCCGAGGTACTGGAGGTTGAAAGTCCACACAGTAACTGAGTAAGTCTTCAAAAATGTACGTCTTCACCCTATCTGCACGCCTTCCCCAGCCCACACGTCATCTCCCAGGCCCTTTCCAAGAGGTGACTGCAGATACTGGCGTCCTCTGTGTCCTTTCAGGGTTACTGTCTGCGTAAATGCATGCTTATACATCATATGTGTGTATAATATAGTTCCCCCTCTTTGTTGAAGCTGATGTCTACGGGTTCCTTGGACTGTCGAGTTTTTACTCCCCTGCATTTCTTGAGCCCTGAATAGCAAAAATGCTGGATGCAGTTTAAAAGTTCTGTGCCCTATTTGTTCTTTGTTGTTGGGAACAGCTCCGAAATATTTATGGACAAAATCTGAGAGTTTTGGGTAGACCTAAAAACATACTTTGCTGTCATCACTATGATGTTCTAAGTTATTCTTCCTTGTTCTGTGTACAGAAGAGACTAAAATATATTGCCAGTATTCCCAGAATTTAGACCGCATGAGAACCAGAGGTTTTTGTTTTGTTTAGAATGGCCACCAAAGCAAGCCATGTCCTCTCCACGCACATCTCCCTAGGCAGGGTCTGCTGCAGGGCCCCGCCCTCGTGCTGACCACAGAGTGACCCACTGACCCCTCAGAGAGCTTTTCTCTTCTCCCAAGGGAGCCCTGTCATTTGATCAGAACTTCAGAGAGAGAGGCTGTGACATCTGCCCTTTCACCAGAGGGATTGCGGCCCTGGACAGTCGTGGAGTCTTGGCGGGACCTGAAACAGACCCGCAGGGGCTCGGGGGAGGCAGCAAGTGGAATGTTTTTGGTGACGTTTTTGGCCAGGACTAGCAAGAAGGAGGAATAAATAGTTATAACTAGGATTTTTATTTTTCTTAATTTGTAACTGGAGGCTTTGATCTCTATTAACATTAACTAGCTTAATAACTAGTGCCTTTTTTCCCTGGTAGCAGGATGCAGGATCCTGCAGTGGCTCCACAGCACAGGTCCTTGGTGCTCACGTCCTGGTCTGTCACTAAATTTTTAGCTGTGTAACCCTTGGATAAGTAACTGAGCCTGTCATGCCTCAGCTTCTCCATCTGAAAAGTGGGGGTAATAGTGATATCACCTACCTCTTAGGGATGTTGGTCCTTGGCACTTAGTGCTAACTAGGCAAATTCTAGATATTATATCAAGCCCTATGCATACATGTAGCAAATAAGCTGTGAACAATTAATGTTGTTTCTGTATTTCTTAATTTTTCTGCCACTCAGCGAGGCCAAGTTTGACATAACCTGTAAGATGGGGTAGTGTCATTCATTTGGTGCTCAGGCGAATGTGAGAGGCTTACTGATGGATGGTTAGCTGCTCTCTAGCTCACAAGCCAATTGAGGGGAAGTTTCTACCCTGTTTGCTTTTCCTCACTAGAAGGATGTGGCACTACTCAGAGAAATAAGTTGTTCTACCTGTAGCTTAATGCAGACATTGAATCCCAGCTGTGTTGAGATAAACACTGCTGAATTGCATTTAAATATTTCCTAGGCAAATCCCGTTTCTCAGGATACAGAACAATTTTTTTATGCCAATGACATTTTACTTGGAATAAAGTGCCCTGACTCTCACTGTTGAAGGGCTAGTAAGTCACAAGGGTTCACTCACTGTCACTCAGGAAACCCATTTTTGCTAAATATATGAACACATTTAAATTGCTATGAGGCTATAATTCAGCAAAGGGCAACCTTTAGACGCCCCAGTAAGGTCCAAATCTAATGTCAGCAGAGTCGAACTCTGAGGAGTGCCAGATCTGACCTGGGCATCATTCCATGAAGAAGGCAATATAATTTGTAGGAATATCCATTTTATCCCAATGCGACTTTAAAAAGCTGTTTCCGTTTGGAATGGGAAAAAATACCTATAAACATTTTAATTTTAAAAAAACTAATTTTTAACTATGAAACTCCTTCCCCAAGTGGGCCTCTAATGTGGCAATCTGCGATATTGTGTTTTCGAATAAGAAATATACACTTGGCCTTCATACCCAGTTCTGGCACAGAGCTGATAGAACGCTTGACATTTCCTCACTGGTGAGAGCCAAAGATGTCTTTTGTTGTGCTGCCAAGGTCACCTGTAAAGCCCCTAGTAACTGAGGGTTGGGAGCTGGTTGCCAGGGGAGCCAGCCAGCCAACCATGTGATGGGAGGGTTGGAACTTGCTGTCCTATGTGTCCCTCCTCCATACCCAGTCACACACACACTCTGGAATTGGGTGCAGAACCCTTACGATCAATGCATGGAAGATGCAATGTTCAATAAACATGAAAAATGCCCAACCTTACTAACAATCAAACAAATACAAACTGAGATCACCGCTTGTTTTCCTGTTGGCGAAGATGAATGTTAGTTAACACTGGCATGACGACATAGCTTACATCCAAAACGAGACCCTTTTGAGTCAAAGGGAAGACTATAAATATAACCCACATTTCGTCACAGAATGAGCGTATGTAAACCGAGACCTCGCAGGCAGCCCCGTCCCGTGGTCTCCCGGGTTAGCGCCGTGATGACGAGGGTGAAGGGGGATGGGCATTGCCGCAGACCTAAGCAGGGGGCCACGCTGGTGAGGAGAGCTGTACGCGCAGACACAGAGCATCTACTACGTATTACTAGGTGAAAAAGCAAGTTTTGAAACACCCAGCTTTGGGCTGCATTTTGTCTTAGCTCGAAGCGGATTATTTCGGTTCCCTCTCTGCACGTCCAGGCTCTTTGAAGGCTAAGACTGCGCCTCCGGTGGCGCCCTGTGTACAGTTGGCCCCAGTGATGCCTTGTAACAGGTGTGACGACGGCTCGCTCATCTGCTCGTTAAAACAGACCTCTGCAGATTAGCTGAATTTTAGTTCCAAACTACTTTGAAATAAATTTAAAAATGATTCCGGAATTCAAAAATTTTGTAGTTCAGATTGAGCTGCTAAATTTTTTATTTATATTTCAATCTTTCAATGCTTCTGTCCTATCTGTTTCCTCTTCCATTTCTTTGATGTATTGTTTGACCTCGGCTGACTTTGCAGTGTGCGTTTGCAGGGTTTGCCTTTCGGGGCTAAATTTAGTCCTTCTGGTTACTACCAGTTGATAAACAGCGCAGGGTTTCCCTTCTGACTCAAGCCTTGTTTGTGCATAATCCCCTGGGCCCCTTGTAAGCAGAGTCCTGAGCTCCAGCTCCATAGATTTTGAGTTAGGGGGTCATGGGTCTGGCCCAAAGAACCTGCCGTTTTTAACGATATTTGAGCCAATTCTAAAGCAGGTGCTACTGATTATTCCGAGAACGCTGACTTAAAGATTCTGCATGGATTGGCCCAGAGTAGCACGCATCTATTATGCTTTCTAAATTAACGTGGAGCCTTCATTAAAATGCAGAGGTATTAATATTAACTTATAAGCTTTACCATAGAATTTAGATCAGAACAGGAGTGAAAGGACTCGAAGCACCGAGCACTTTCCGATATCTCCCTGTAAATCTACACCTGGCAAGGCACCAGTCTATGTAGGCAGTCCTGTTGCAAGATCATATTGTCACATGATTACATGTTTTCCACTAGAAATGGCCAGCATGTAACCAGAGTGTTGACTGGAGCCTGGTTCAAGTAACCCTCTGACTAGGAAGTTTGATCTTGACGGGTTAGAGGTTGTTGGTGAAAGATCACATACCCGTAGATATAGGACTGGAGTGTGAATATTACTGTTGCAATTTCAACTGTGTTTCTATAAATAACTTTCCCCATTTGTTTTATTTAAAAGTGCTAGATAATTCTGAGGCCAGCTGTGGGGTTCTGTAGGCTTGTGTGTCTGCTCCCTGTCATCCAGGTGCACTTTTGATCTGGGTCCCTCTTCGGGTGCAGGTTTTCAGCACCCTTTAGTTTAGCTAGTGCTGCACAGCCACAGCGAGTTCCCCAGTTGCAGCCCTGCCTGCGGTTCGAGTTTCTACACTTCCTTTCTGTTGCTGGCACAGGTGGGGAGCAGAGAAGCAAGGGAACTGGCAGATCTCAGCAGTGTCACGGCGTGTCTGGAGTGACTGGTGTGACAGTGCCGTGTGGGGTGACTTTAACACTATTATTGTGTGGCCTTGGGCATGATATTGAACCTGTGAGCCTTGGTTTCCTCCTGTGAAGACGGCAGTTGTCGCTGACTCGTGGGACTGTTGGGAAGACCAAGCCACCGAACCTCGAGTGCTGAGCACGGCAGTACCTGGCCCAGGGAGGTGCTCTGTAAATGCCAGCTCCTGTTGTTGTTGACCGGGGAGCCCTTTCCTTCCTTGACACCTGTCCTTTGAGGCCTTTATACTTAACATTTTAAAGCATGTGTGTTATTTTTAAAGCGGTCAGACCCTTTTTTCTAGTGAACCCTTTTTAACAAGGGACCTACAGGTCTTAATAAAAAAGATACAGTGGTTCCCCTCCCCCTCCCATTATTTGAAGTTTTACTTCCCACGGTTTCAATGAAGCCCCATCAGCCATGGTCCAGTGACACAGAATGGATAATTACAGGCCCACAGAGGGCCGCTGTTAGCCTCGTTCAGGGCGAAGAGGCACGATGGTGCCGACCCTAAGGGTGCCCCTTCGGGCGGGTATGTGGACCGCTCGCCTCTGTCCTCAGCATTGCACATACTTCATCCCGTGTGAAACCCCACTGCCCGACCACGAGGGAGTGCACCAGTGCGGGACCTGGTCACGGGGCACCGCGGTAGACCCCTCCTTTCCAGCCCCGCCCTCTGTCGCACTCGACCCACTCCCTAATGTCGTCAGATCCGCGCAAAGAGCTCAAAATGGGAATTTCTCCTGCGTTGGAATGGAAGTACCCACTGTGATGAAAGGGTACATCCTATGCCTTACATCCTTCACCCTTCACCCTGTTTTCCTTGATGCACAAAAGTATAGTTCAAAGGGAGCAGATGGTTAAAGGAGGAACAAAAATAGTCGAATACCAATTTTCTAGATAATGGCCTAGTTTGAAGTTTTACTGGGAAAATTCTGTCTCTGTCTCTATCCCTCTCTCTCGCTCTCTCTTTTTGTCCTTTTAGGACCATTTTTCTATTTCTCCACCTCTGGCCTTTCTACACTTTTTTCTTGCTGGCCTCTCTCATATTAATCAATTCTTAATTTCTCAATATTGGAAATATTCCCAGACTTGAGTTTGTTCACTTTTAGGGTTCAGATCCATGGGTTAGCCGTGCTAGGTTGTGACAAAAAGTGCAGGGAATTATTTTGCTTATAATTAATAATTCAGCGTGTGCTATTGTAGGGACAATGTTTTATTTCCTTTGTAGCTAAAGGGATAAGGGTCCTTCATCAACCTATTTAGTTTAGTAAATCAGCATCTGTCTTTGTCTCTGTCTTCCTGCCTCTTTCTCTCTCTCTCTCTGTGTGATAACCACTATGAAAATTATAAATTACAGAGTGACAGAAAAGGATCTTATGGATAATAATAGACTATATTTTGAAGGATGAATTAGAAATAAGTATGAAATAATGCTTAAATAGAGAGCTTCTGGCCAAGATGGAGGCAAAGGTAGACACACTGTGCCTCCTCGCACAACCAAAAGAAGGACAACAACAAATTTAAAAACAAAAAACAACCAGAACTGATGCAAAATCGAACTGTATGGAAATTCAACAACCAAGGAGTTAAAGAGGAAACACTCACCCAGACCAGTAGGAGGGGTAGAGACGGGCAGCCGGGTGGAGAGGACTCACGGCAAGGCGGCAGCTGGTGGACTGGGGCAGGCGAGGTGGTGGATTGTGGACTGGGTGGTCCCACATTTGCCACATTTGTCTGCGGATAAACCAGGAGGAACAACTGGGGAGTGAGACAGACCACGCAACCCAGGGTCCCAGTGCGGGGAAATAAAGCCTCAAACCTCTGACTGAAAACACCTGTGGGGGTAGAGGCAGCTGGAGAAACTCCCAGCCTCACAGGAGAGCTCGTTGGAGAGACCCACAGGGTCCTAGAATATGCACAGGCCCACTCACCTGGGAATCAGTACCAGAAGGGCCCAATTTGCTTGTGGGTAGCAGGGGAAGTGACTGAAAACCCACAGAAAGCCAAGCAAGTGGCACTGTTCCCTCTCGGACCCCTGCCCCACAAACAGCGTCACAACGCAGCGACGAGGGTGGCCCCGCCCTGGTAAACACCTAAGGCTCCGCCCCTTACTACGTAACAGGCACGCCGAGACAAAAAAAAAAAAAAAAACGGCCCAAATGAAAGAACAGATCGAAGCTCCAGAAAAAATACAGCTAAGCGACAAAAAGATAGCCAACCTATCAGATGCACAGTTCAAAACACTGGTAATCAGGATGCTCACAGAGTTGGTTGAATTTGGTCACAAATTAGATGAACAAATGAAAGCTACAATAATGGAAATGAGGAAAAATGTACAGGGAACCAACAGTGATGGGAAGAAAAACGGGACTCAAATCAATGGTGTGGACCAGAAGAAAGAAAGAAACATTCAACCAGAACACAATGGAGAAACAAGAATTCAAAAAAATGAGGAGAGGCTTAGGAACCTCCAGAATGTCTATAAATGTTCCAACATCCGAATCATAGGTGTGCCAGAAGGAGAAGAGGAAGAGAAAGAAATTGAAAACTTATTTGAAAAAATAATGAAGGAAAACTTCCCTAGTCTGGCAAAGGAAATAGACTTCCAGGGAGTCCAGGAAGCTCAGAGAGTCCCAAAGAAGCTGGGCTAAGGAAGCACACACCAAGGCATATCATAATTACATTACCCCACATTAAAGATAAGGAGAGAATCTTAAAAGCAGCAAGAGAAAAGGAAACAGTAACCTACAAAGGAGTGCCCATAAGACTGTCAGCTGTTTTCTCAAAAGAAATCTTGCAGGCAAGAAGGGGCTGGAAAGAAATATTCGAAGTCATGAAAGGCAAGGACCTACATCCAAGATTACTCTGTCCAGCAAACCTATCATTTAGAATGGAGGGCAGATAAAGTGCTTCCCAGATATGGTCAAGTTAAAGGAGTTCATCATCACCAAGCCCTTATTATATGAAATGTTACAGGGACTTATCTAAGAAAAGGAAGATAAAAAATATGAACAGTAAAATGACAACAAACTCGTAGCTATTAACAACTGAACCTAAAAACAAACAAACAAAAAAACTAAGCAAACAACTAGAACAGGAAAAGAATCATAGAAATGGGGATCACATGGAGGGTTATCAGTGGGGGAGTGGGAGGGGGAGAGGGAGGGAAAAGATACAGTGGACAAAAAGCATAAATGGTAGGTGGAAAATAGACAGGGGGAGGTTAAGAATAGTATAGGAAATGTAGAAGCCAAAGAACTTATATGTATGACCCATGGACATGAACTAAAAGGGGGAATGTGGGTGGGAGGGGGTGTGCAGGGTAGAGGGAAATAAAGGGAGGGAAATGGAACAACTGTAATAGCATAATCAATAAAATATATTTAAAAAATAAAAATAAAGAAATAATGCTTAAATAGAGACATCTCTATCGACTTTTTGCTATTTCTCCATGTGTTTGTGGGTCAGTGTCATCTTTGGCTTTATCTGGCATTATAGGCAACAAACACACTTGGCAGATAGGAGAGCATCTCGTTCCTTAGCCTGGTGTAGGTTGGCCTGCCTTGCGTGTATGTGTTCCAGCATTCACAGCCCTATCCTGGGTTAGCCCAGTCTTGAAAACAGGGAAGGCAAAGGGTACATAACCGTCTGTCACTTAGAAGAGACGCTTAGGGGGGAAAAAGATACCCCTTGGAAAATAGAACGCTGTGTTACAAGTTTACAGGGGACTTCATTTGCAGTGTGAATGCCGACATGCCTTGGAAGAGTGGGTTGCAGAATTTACTAATACAACACGGAGCCCTGGAGGTGCAGCGAAGACCTAGGACTGAGCATTCGTCATGTGCTCTTACTTGGTGGTGAAATCCCAGCCCAGGTCCTCTGCGTGCTCAAGAGACTCTGAGTTACCTCTATCTGGTGTGGCTGAGGAGTTCAAGAACAGGCCCAAGGAGTGACACAGGACACACAGGGGAAGGCCCACCTCAGAAACTCGTGTTAAAGCAGACCGATACCCTCCATCCACTGTGGTTCTCAAAGTCTCGTCTTTCTTCATTTCTAAAGCCTTGATAATGAGGTCTTTTTGAAATCGTGGTGCTTACACTTCTTTAGACTGCCTTCTAGAAGAACTGTGCAATGAGGGAAGGAATGCCGTGGGGCGGGGCGGGGCGGGGTGGGGTGGGGTGGGGTGAGGGTGGGTTACAATTTCTCTGTATTTTTAAATATTCAGGCAGATTAGTGTGTGATACTATGCTTACCTTTTATAAAGTTTTACCTTTCTTGATTTCTCTTTCAGGAATGACTTTATTCGAAGAGTTCTAAGAGACTGAAAACGTAACAAGATATCAAGTTGCCCAAGAAATACTTTTTATCTTTTATATGACTGCTATCATGGAGTCTGCAGGCATACAGAAGAAGCTAAAAGGAAATATTGTTGCTCTGCTGGGTCCAGAATTCAGCTGGCTTTGAAACAAGTTTTGGTTTAAAAAAAATCTGATGAAAAATTTATTACATTTCCAGGGAAGAGAAGAACTGACTTATTATCTTCCCAGCTACCTTCAGCCACTGCCCCTTCTTATCCTCCATCCTTGGCCTTAGTATATACCGTTTTTCCAGAATGACCACTGTGTACAGTGGAATTATTCGTGTACAGTCTGAGCTGATGCTCTGTGTGTGTGTGTGTGTGTAAGCACATGTGTGGGTGTGTGTGTATGCCTGCAAGTGCTTCTGTTCCCCCAGCCCTTACTTCCCATTTTACTACTGGTTGTAAGAAGATCTTCTTACAGTTTAACTGTTACAAAAGATAAAGATGACTCTTTGGTGGTGAAAGGTCCTTGAAGATAACCTTGTTAATCGACCTCGCAAGAGGTCGTGAGTCAGGTGGGACTAGCTGGCTGACCGAGAATCCACTATGCTCTTCTCTTAGCTCACGCATGAAATATTGAGAGGTTTTGTTTTTTTTTAACTTGAGCTAGGCAATTCTTATTTAGTCCATTCAAGAAAGGGGAAAATAGGTTGAAGTCATAAAAACAAAAAACTCTTGTTTTGACGACCCAAGGTCAAAACAAAACCAAAAACCTCCAGTGCTTCTACCAGGGGGGCCGGCACCTCCCTCTGGCTTGCTTTCCCTCCGGCACTTGCTGTTTTGCATCTTGTAACCAATGCTCGTTATTTACAAGAACCTTGGTGGTTATTTCCCCTTTGGGCTTGGAAAACCCTGCTCCTTTTTTTTGCCTTAGCATTTATGAAACTCCTCACTGCACTCAGAGGACGTTTATGGCAGGTCTGGGCCGAAGGCTGGGAGGCTCCACTTACAGGGAAATCTCCAAGACCTGCCTGCTTCATGCCCCTTTTACTTCAGAGAGAAAAGGCACACTTCTCATTGGACTCCAGGAAAATGATTTCCATTAAAATGTATTTGAAAGTAGTATTTACTGAAAATATACTCATTCCATTCTGTTTCTGGCATCAGACTAAAAGTTTCTAACCTTTTAAAGGATTGGTAGGTTTGATTCCTGTTGGGACAGTGGACTAGAGGAAGTCTGTGTGGACATAAATTTCACTGAGGTCCAAAAAGTAGCAATATAGGAATCTGGGGGATGTGAATTAATGTAAATAATATATGTACAGTCTAGACCAATATTTTCAGTTTAAAAAAAAAATCTTTTTTTGTTGTTGTTTAAAGAGTATGTCCTCAAAATGGTGAGGGATCATATTAAGATATTCTTCAGCTTTAAGTATTTTTTAACTTTATTCAGGTCAGAGCACTTTTTAATAGCAATACAACAGACAAGAGAATACTCAGAAATATTTAAAGTTGTATTTATACCAATAGTACATTTTAAACATTTTCTAATACTTGAGCAGTTTTTGTCTGTCTTCCAAATATGCCAAATGTTAAGCATTCAATATTTTCAGCACATGAGCTTTCTACTGGTTCCTATTATCCAACAGATGCTCTTGAGTGTTTGTAAAGCCTCTGATGTTTACAGGCCTTGTGTCTCCCCTCCTTCGGGAGGTCAGGGACTCACAGCAGACGTGCTCTCCAGAACACTAGTGACGGGCTGACTTTGGGTGTGACGAATGAGTTGGCTGCCACCTGGATGTAAAAATTTGTAAAGGAAATTTTTCACCCTTTTGAGTGTCAAGTGTATTTTTAACTGTCTGGTTTGTACTTTTACGACTTTTGTACTACCAAAGCAGAGTTAAAAATAAAAATGTCAAATGCAGCATGCTGGTTTTTGAATGATCCACTTGTCGGGGCCTTGCGTACCGAAAGTACCGTGTGGTGATGTGATGTGTGGGTTTCATGTTGCAGTGCCCAGATTCTTGTGTCTGATTTGGCAGGTAATCACCTGTCTGACTCTCCTTATTGGAGTTTCCCCCCATAGTAACACCATTGCTCAGCCCTGTCATGATGATTTTTTAAATTTGAAGATAGTTTGAATATATAGAAGAATTGCAAAAGCAGCACAAGGAGTTCTTGTGTGCCCTTCACCCCATCCCCCCTTGTGTTAACGCATAAGCACGGAACGATGAGCAAAATTAAGACATTGACCGCAGGTGTATCGTTTACTCACGAGCCACAACTTTATTCTGATCTCGCCAATTGTCCTGCCAATGTCCTCTCTCTGTTCCAGGATCCCCCGTTGCTTTTGGTTGTTGGTCTCCTTAGTGTCCTTTGACGTGTGGTTCCCCTTCTGTCTTTTCTTCTGATCTTGGCACTTGAGAGTGGGCTGGTCAGTAATTTTGTAAAATGCCCTTCAACTGAAGTTTGCTGGCCGGTCCGATTTTATCAAGGTTTTGTGTTATGGAAGGAATCCGTAGAGGCGATGGGCCTTCCTTGTTGCGTTACATCTGGGGAATGTGATGTCAGTGTGTGTGACTGGTGATGGCAACCTTGATGGTTGGCTGAGGTGGTGGTCACCAGGTGTTATTTGGGTGATGTCATTATTTTCCTTTTGTAAGGTGAGATACTTTGAGATAAGGCAACTATTCTATTTCTGCTGAACCTTTCACCCATTAATTTTACCATCTGTATTGGTTTCTTAGGGCTCCCGTAACAAATTACTACAAAATATTAGGTATTTATTCTTTCACAGTTTTGGAAGTCAGGAGTCTGAAATGGAGGTGTCTGCAGAGTGGGTTTCTTCTGGAGCCCCCAAGAGAGAATCTGTCCATGCCTCTCTCCAAGCTCCTGGTGGTCACTGGCCACCCTCGGTGGTCCTTGCTTGGTGGCTACTTCACTCCAATGGCTGCCTCCGCCTTCACAGACAACCCCCACGTGTGTGCCTCTGTCTGCTCCTCTCGTGAGGACGCCGGTTGGTGGATGTAGGGCCCAGCGGAATCTCACATGGCTTCATTTTAACTTGATTACCTTTGCGAAGACACTACTCCCCAGTAAGGTCCCATTCACAGGAACAAAGTTAGGACGTCAGCATTTCATTTTAGGGCAGGGGTGTCCAACCTGTGGCCCATGGGCCTCATGCGACTCAGGATGGCTATGAATATGGCCCAACACAAAATCGTAAATTTACTTAAAATACTATGAGATTTTTTGGTGATTACATGTCACAGAGTATTTAATGTGTGGCTCAGAGACACCAAAAGGCTGGACACCCCTGTTAGGGATACAACTCACTATACTAACCATTGGGAGGTCATGCCTAAGGCTGCCTGACTTCGGAGCGGCTCTCTCAGGTTGGAACCTGTGTCCTTTTGGTACTTCGCTGTTCTCTCCCTCCTCTCCTTGTTGCCTCCCTCCCTCCCTATGCCTCTCCCTCCCTCCCTCCTTTCTTTCTCTCTCCCTTTTGCCCTTCCTTATTTTCTGGGACCACAAGATACTCCAGACTCATCTCGTTTTGTATTTTCCTTGCCTCAGCCCTGGAACTGACCGCTAATCAAGGAGCCCTGGTTGCTCTTTTTGAAGCATGAATGATGTTTAGGAATAAAGGTCAAAGCGGTGTGTGCTCATTGAAGCTGGGCTGTCGCTGCTTCCAGCCTCCCCACGTGTGTAAGCACACACTCACTACTAACCCCTGTGCATACACACATGCATTTTTATTTATTTCTGTATCTATTTTTAAAACAAGCGTGAGTCCAGACTGATATCTCTGACTCCGGTCCAGCTCCAAAGGGCTCATTCTGACTTTCCACTTCTTTGTAACTTTTCTATCCTACAGTGAAGAAACCTGGCTCTCATCCATAATTTCTTACATATTTGTTCGCCCCCAGCATACCTATAAAGCAGTTGAAATATATATACATACCCTTCGGAGAAACAAATTTGCCAACAATGTGCTCTGTTCCTTTAGGTTCTAGCCGTAGCATATCCAGTCGAAACACCGTTCTCCAGAGTAACTGAGGTTGGCTCCTTTGTTCCCCTCCCCTTCGGCGTGGTTATGTGATTCCGTTTCGACACACTCATTTGTCATCAACTGCTTTCCGTCTTCCATTCATATCCTGCTTAAAGTTTTTTAAATGTATATACAGCAGACTTCACTCATTGTAGTGCCTCATTGGATTTTTGATTTTGAGTTTTTATTTTATTATTCTTGCCTTGAAAACAAGATTATCAACACCAGCTTATGCGGAGGAAGTGGAAAAACTGCTTTTTACAATTTTCAGTTTATGAAGATGAAGATACCCGGAATGTATGTACTGGGGAGGATGTTAGAGTTTTCCCCAATCCCCCAGTTTAAAGTCAAGAGGGGTCAATACAGTTGACACCTTTTATTCATCAGCATTTTGACATCTCCAGCACATGGATGAGGCAGGATGGGTGGGGCTGGGTCGCTGCTGTGCTTTCATGCCTTTCTCAGCTTGTGAGGGGAGCAGCCAGCAGTTGGTCAGGTAGCACCTGTGGCCATTCGGTCCCACATGGAGACAGAACGCCAGACTTGCAGTGCCCACTTGAACGATTATTCCGCTCTCCACACCAGCAGGTCACCACCAGGTCTTGGGTGAACTTGCCAGGGGGACTACCCATGGCCATGTATGCTCCTGGACCTTCTTCCCAAATCTATCTGGATTTGTAGGCTTCCTCCACCTATATATAGCCGTGACATGGAAGAACCCTTCCTTCCCATTGAGGACAGTGGAGTATTGGGGCTAGGAAGTGAGGACCCACGATTCAGTTCTCGTTGCCAAGGGCTTGGCTGTGGTCGAAGTGGAGTGTGTTCTGCACCTGAGGTCTTCGCCTGTTCTCGGACTTTTTGTCTGCGGGGCAGGTTAGTTCTACCCAGGGCTTCCCTTGTTCATTCCTCATCTTTCCGAGATTGTTCTTCAGGACTGTTCTCAGATGTACCTGGGGGTCCCTCATTGTAACTTCAAACACCTGTAAGGACACCTGGGACTTCTTTGTGTCCCGCACTCCGCAGTGGCCCAGCTGGTGTGCTGTCCGCAGGATTCCGCTGGTGACCAGGCCGGAGGCCCTGAGCTTTGCAGAGCTGGCGCTGACTCCCTCTGCTGGCACAATGTGGGAATTGCATGGCTTCTTGGCCGTTGTGGTGCTTTCTCAGGATCTGGCGCTCGAAAGCCTGGTGATTATTTTCGGAATAAATAAATAAACAAAAATCTACCTTTAAAAATGAAGGAGTATCACTAGCTACTTTATGGAAGTAAAAATTCAAGTTCGGGTTTCTCCTAACCCATTTTCTGACCCTGGCAGTTTGTCTCTACAATCTTTCTCGTCAGAAACCCCGGTGTCTTTCCTGGGAGCTTGGGTCCCTGCCAGTGTTACCTGGGATGCCAGTAGAAACGACTGGGCCCCGGTTTGGAGGCAACCCCACGCCCTGAAGCCTGTAGCAGAAGTGCTGTGGCTGAGACGCAGTACGATCTTTGAGAAGGAGCTGACCTTTGCTGTTGAGTTCGAGCTGGCTCCACCACTCACCGCTGTGCAAGGCTGGGAACATGGCTTCACCTTTCTGGTCTGCAGTTTGCTCATCTGTAAGATGACCTAGCTCGCAGGGGGGTTAAGGATTAGAAAGCTGCACGCAAAGTTACAGTGGCATTGCCAAGGTCAGCAGCCAGGCTTGGGGTCTCAGTGGTGAAGGTTGCTATGCATCTGTCCCACCATGGCCGATCAAGGGGGCCTGTGACTGGTCCAGCACACGTGGCTTTATCCAAGGGTGGAGAAGGGTGGAAAACTTCTTGTTCTGAAGCTGAGCCTCAGGGTTCATAAGCTTCGCAGAAGCGCCGCGGAGTAGAGGAAGATTCAAGTTTTGAGGAGGTAGAAGTACAGGGGTAAGAGAAAAAGAATGTGTAAAGTACAGCATAGGCACCTAATATTGAGATGATGGGGTACAGTGTCAGGTGGTACTGGAGACATGATTGACTGTCCGCTCTGCTACACACCTGAAACCCATGCAAAGTAATATTGTGTGTAAAGTGTAATTGAAAAAATTTTAAAAAGAAAAGAGAAAAAAGATCTGAGGATGAAGAGGGGGTGTCACAGGTGGGCACAGGTAGCCAGGTTCTTGGTGATCGGGACAAAGAATTGAACTGAACACCCAGAGTTTATAGCAGAGAACTGGGAGCAGATCAACTCCAAGCAGAGATTGGCCTCATGGGCTGGAGGGATTCTATTCTCATAGGGCGGATCCTTCCTGGCTAGTTTGGGTGGGCTTTTATTGCGCATGTACAAGTAGTGTATTACTTTAAAAATACTGTGCATGTGGTCTCCCATGATTTTCCTCGATTGGCCACCGGGGAAGGGAGTCCCACAGTGTTACCGAATGGACCCCCCCTTCTCCTGGGGTTCCCCTGCACTAGGTTTGCCTTGCGGGCCATCAGGGAATTATAGGTCTCCATGTCAGAGTTTGGTGAAAAGGAAAGGAATTACTTGTTCAAAAGTTATACAGACTTAAGAGTAATGACTTAATGTCTTCATTAAAACCCCAAAGTCCCATAAAACACCCACAAACACACACAATTCTTCCTTCCCCCTTTGCCCAGTCAGGGGTACCATATCTCAGGAAGAGAAATAGAAGTCCATGGCTCAGGTAGCCCCCGGCTCTTCCCAGTAGTCCGTGCTCAGCTGGCAGGCCTCCCTCAGTTCCCAGA
Source organism: Macrotus californicus (assembly GCA_007922815.1). Lineage (NCBI taxonomy): Eukaryota > Metazoa > Chordata > Mammalia > Chiroptera > Phyllostomidae > Macrotus > Macrotus californicus. The sequence goes on along the minus strand of VMDR010001289.1, from coordinate 51,795 downwards.
ACCATCAGCTGTGTCACCACCATGATCTCCAGTTCTTAATCCAAACCCGCATGGCACCTTCTCCTGGCCCACCAGCAAGAGTCCTTTCACCCCTTTCCTTCCCCCAGCGCCTCCCCTGCATTCTTCCAAACTGCTGAGAGAGAGCTCTGCCTTGCTGCTACATCCTGCTTCCCAGCTTCCTAAGCTGCGTGGCAAAGGGAGACCCAAAGCTACCTGGTGCTGACTCTCACCAAAGCTGCATCGTTCTTCTCTTCTGAAACAGCGTGGCTCTTCCTGTCATGGCTGACGCACCTGGGTTTAAATCCCAGCACCAACCTTCCTCTGCTGCACCATTTCTGACTCCTCCCACAATTGGCCACACCTGCCCGCATTCCTGTGTTTTCCAGCTTTCTGGGCTGCCATAGTAAGTCTGGGCAGGTGTGGCCCTGTGATGTGGAGCTAATCATCTCCCAGCTCTCACGCAGGCTCAGTAACCAGGGGGAGTTGACTCCCAGGTACATCCTGGGTGGAAGTCACTCCCATCCCCTGGCTCAAAGCAAGGCCACAGCCATTTAACATATTCATGAAACCAGTTAAAGGTTATAGATATGTTAAATGACCGTTCTAGAGGTTATCTGCAAAACTGTTGCTATTGGAAACAACTCAATGGCCCTGCTCCATGTGTCTCATCCCCCAATTCAGACTTGTGGGGTGAGGATACCCCATATTTTTAATATTTCCTGGACATCCTGAGTACTGGACCCCATTACAAATCCTTCTTTTAAGGGCCACCTGGCTGCACCCTCTTACAAGAGTGTGTGCAGGGGGCAGCTGACAGCCCATCAGCCCAGCATCTGTCCCTTCTGGAAATGACACCTACTTCCTTTGGGGAACTCGTCCTCTCTCTCAGAACCCAGCATGTGCCCTTCTCCCCTGACTAGCAGGACATGACCGAGATGGGCACATGAACCCCCCATGACCTGGCCCAATGGAGCCCCTCCTTGGGATGTTTGCCAACTAGAGCTAGAGAAAGGGTTTTATTTCTATGGAGGCTAGAGCTACAGGCTCAGTGGCCGGTGGAGGCCACGTTTCCCGTTAAGTGGCCGGAAGCTGGTCTGGAGAAAGGAAGGGGGCTCTTAGGGGGATGAGAGGCAGTCCAGGTTGCTTTCAAGCCCCAGACTCAGCTGACCCTCAGGCCCAGCTGCCCTTCTGAGTTTTACAAATGTCCCAAGGACATTTCTCTTTGTCTTACCTAGTTTGGGTTGAGCTTCTATCACTTGCAGCAACAACAACAAGACCCATGACTAATGTGATGACTCAGAGAAAAGGAGACACATGAGGCAGTACCAGGCCGCATGGGTAGTGAAGGCCTGGCACCGCCTGGGGCTGCCTTGGGCCTGCAGCCAGGGGGCCTGGCCATGGCGTGGTTTCTGCTCTGAAGTGCTCCTGTCCCAGGTGGGCACAGGTAAACAGGTTCTTGGTGACTGCGGACAAAGAATTGAAACAAACACACGGAGAGTTTATAGCAGAGAGAGCAGATTTATTAAGCGATAGTACACTCCACAGAACATGGGAGCGGGCCAACTCCAAGCAGAGAGATTGAGCTCAGGGACTGGAGGGATTCTGTTCTTACAGGGTGGTTATATCCTGCCTAGCTTTTGGGGGGCTTTTATTGCACATGCACAAGTAGTTGTATTACTTTACAGCTACTGTGCATGTCGTCTCCCATGATATTCCTTGATTAGCCACTGGGGAAGGGGATCCCACAATGCTAATTTATTATAATTCTATTATAATGAAGCAGGGATCATGTGGCATCTTCTGAACAGGTGCATTCACAATTCACCATGATTCAGCACTCTTCCAGAAAGTGGAAACAACCGTTCTCAGAACAGGGTCTCTGTCTTGTATCGGTGTCCTTTGTCTTAGCCCCAGGGCATCCCTGGAGTTTCCTCCCCCCGACTACCTCCTGCCTCACACGTACAAACCCTGACCCTTCACTGCCCTCCATCTTCCCTTGATTTGCTATTGGGCTCATGCGTATACCTCCCATCAGAGCACAGCTTTAACATTCAGATGTTTTTTTTGGCTGCTTGTGACTCTAGATTCTTTGGATCTCAATCTTCTAACTATAGCACGAAGATGACATGTGCCTTTTAGGGTGGTTGTGACGATTATATGAGCTTTGGCACAAAGTGCACTGAGCACAGGGCCGGCTACGGCTGGGCACGGTCAGCGTTCATTCAGTGAGCTGCCTCAGCACTGCCAAGTTCAGAGCCTCTTTGGCAAAACAAGTGATAGAACGATGGGAGTCTGGCCCTTTGAGAGCTGGTGCTTGATGTTCCTGCCACGTTCACATCGCTTCATGTTTGAAGATGGACTTGGGGTGGGGGTGGGGAATAGGCGTTGGGGAGGGAATAGGTAGAAAGGAACCTTGGGTGTCTACTGACCCTGCGGTTCTCCTGGTGCCAGGTCACATGACTTAAGTGAGTTAAGGACCTCATTGTCCTGATGTTGAATGGACCCAGATCACAAGGTAAAGGGCAGGTTCTTCGTTCAGGCTGTCATTTCCTCATCATCTTATGATAAGACATGAATGTAGTATAGTCATCTCAGTGAGTTGAAACAGAACTTGATTGCTTTTTATCTGCAAGTTAATCTGGCTCAGTAACTTGGATAAAATGCTCTTGGAATTGTAACATTATGGTTTTGCTTATTATGGATGAATATCTTCATGTCGACCAACACAAACAGGCACCAGACAAAACCACCCCTCCGAAATAAGCCAAGCCTGCCAATCCAAGGGTTCTGTCTTGCATTAGAAATTCATTTTATTTTATGAAAGTTTATTTGGGGCAAGGAAGGATAAAAGAAGGACCACATAAATATTCATTTCAAGTGCAGTATTACTAAACATAAATGACTATGTGGCCTACAATGGGTACAGGATAAAAATAGTCAAAATAAATAACAATGAGAATTTTTAAATAAATTTAAAGCTGCCCCAAGATTTTTGCCTTGAGATGATTATTAATGATGCAGGTAGAAAAGGACTCATCTAGTTTAGAAATTGTTTAATATTATTAGAAGTGGTTCAGAGAGCTTTGGTGGTCACAGCAATCAAAATTTATTCAAAATAGTGTTGAGTGCTACATAAAAAATGATCCAGCATGAGACCATTTTCACTGGGTAACAAAAGGACACCTAACGCTGTTTACCTCCTGCTGGGTGTGTGCTAGCCACTTTACACTCCGTGTTTCATACAAGTCTCACGAGAGTCTGGGTGGGGCATAGCCATCACTTGGCTTCACAGGTGACAAAACTGAGGGGGACATACTGAGCTACGTCATGCCGGCTGTTCACGTGGCAAACACGTATATGGCCCATGGGCCCACCTCGTGCTTTGCAGGGTAAGAAATTCGTGGTCCCACGATCATCGTAAAAACTCAGCTATCAGTATCGATAGGAACAGTGTCAGGGATTTTACAGATAAGTTCTTTAACTTAAGACTGTAACTTCTCGACTTTTCATTAAAATCTTCCCCAGAACCAGAAAAAAAAAAAAACCCAAAAACAAAATCTTTCTCCCCCAACGGACAATACAAGTAACTTCACTTTTCCAAAATTGAATCATCCTTATCTCCACTGTTTTAAGTTCCCTCACCTTTCAGATCTCAGAATTCACTCTATTGTTGTGTTGGCTGCATCCCCCGAGATAACAAAGACCAGAGGCTTCTCTCCTTAAACATTTCACATTTTGATTCAGCCCCTTTTCATCTGATGGCAACGTGGCTGTCTCCACAGAGAGGCTGTATTATGTATTCCTTAAAAGGACCCCTTTGCTGTTGAACGTGGGTTCAGTGGAGATTCTGCCGCTGGCTGGTTGTGTGGCTGTGTAAAGGAGGTATATAGCCTTTGAGCCTCCGTTTCCCCATCTGTGAAATGGGATGATCACACCCTACCTCACAGGGGCATGGTGGACCTTTGTGAGATGATGCGCTGTACTCAATGCTTAACAGAAATGTTTTTGAAAGTTTAAAGGTTTTAAAGAGTGAAGCCACATTTGCACTATTAAAAACCAAAAACCCTAACTTGGGGACTCTCAGAAATTATTACTGAATAAGATTTTCATAGCAGCAAGTGTGGCATTTGGCAAGTTATTTTGATGTAGTGGCTTTGCAGATATTTTTCTTGTTCTCATTTTCTTCCCCACAAACTTTTATTTTGAATTCTGTAACAGCTCTTGGTTTGTCCCCTGGACAATGTCCGATGTCACGGAAATCTTAGAGCCTATGCTATTAGGGCCTCATAAACGGATAATTTAAAACTTGTAACTTCTTTCTAAGCAGCAACACTTAAGACAGAGAGAGCATGTTAGTTAATGAGACCTTCGGCCCTCTTTGACCTGTGACGTTGTCCTTGTTTATGTAAGTCCCGAGGTTTACTGGTGCCGCTCTCCATAGCCTTAGGACTATTTTGGAAAATAGACAAGGAGGACATTAATTTTTATCTTGGGAGTGCAATTATTTTTGTGGGTTTTTTTTAAAGGTTGGTAACTGATGTCAAAAGAAAATTTTACAGTTTTGCTTTTAAAATAGCAAGATCTAAACAAATGAGCCTGTCCACCCACTGCCTCACTTATGTGAGTTTGAATGCGCAGTTTTGGTAAGGGAGGTAGGTAAAATTCTTTGGCTGCTTTCCTGACTCTTGGTCATATTGTACCCTAGTTTTATATTAACTATTAACCAAAAATGCCTAAAACCAGAAAAGGCAGCAGTCCCCTAAAAATCAGGCTCAAAGGGCGAGGTGGGGTCGACAGAGGAGCGCGCTGGGGTGTGCACTGTCACATTTGTTCATGTTCTAAGTGCGCGGCTCGCACGTGTATGGGTGCTGGGGGTGTCAAAGGGAGAGTCTGGTGTTGTCTAGTGACAAAGGCGCTTCTGCAGATAGTCTACGTGAGCTTCTAAATTAGTGGTTTTCAAAGGTTCCACACCCAGGGATGTGGAAAGAAAATGTTAAAACTCTAAAGTTTAATCTCTCATCTTAATATTGCTCCATAAAGTATATGACATATTTAGGATGCATGCAGGTGTTACTATAGAGGCAATCTACCATTAGGAACCAAGAGAAAAACCACTTCTGTGTCTCATTACACAAATACACATCCTTTTGTTCTTTCTCTCCCAGGATTTTAAAGATTGATTTCAAGATGACCAGAAAATGTGGTCAGCAAAGCTTCCCACTGCTTGGCCTCAAACCTTGATTTTCTTAAGGTTTCTGTCTCAATTTGGGATTAGGGTCCTCAAGGTAACATGGTCTAATCATAGAGACCAAACCTTCACCGGATGCTCAAATTTTATTCTCTGTCTACAGATCGCCCCCCGCCCCCGCCTCCAAAGCCTCATTGTTGAAATGGAGCAAGGAAGTTTGAGAATGTGGACCATGAATAGTAAACGTAATTTCCCTCAAAGTTATGTAGACTTTTGCCCTAGCAGGCTTGCATTTATGCATTTATGACACCATATCACAATCTCATAACTAGTATTCAGAATCTTAGTTACACGATGTTTCTCCAATTATACTGTGAAGAGCTTTTGTTCCTTCACTCAGCAGGTGACACTGAGTTCCCTTTCTGCCATGCACCACCCTGGATCTAGGCAAAGGCACTTGCTTATTATAGTCACTTTAGTGAAGAAAACAAAACAAAAAACAATTGCTAGTAAAAGGTGACTTGGGGTGGTGAACCTACTATACAGTGTACAGATGATGTGTTATAGAATTGTGCCCCTGCTACCTGTATAATTTTATTAATCAATGTAACTCCAAAACATTCAATAAAAAATTAAAAACAAAATAAAAAATTACTAATAGTCAACACCAAGCGACTGACTTCAGTGTGCAGGTAAGAATCATCTGTTACCAGCATGTTTAATCGGTTCGTCTAAACTTTTGTTTCTTAAAGTAGCTGAGGGTGCCTCCAAAGTCAGACTGTTTAGATGTGTCTACTATAACCTGATGCACTGGAGAAATTTACAAAGTTAGTAAACAAAGGAGTAAGTTTTCCCATAAATTAACAGGCAGAGCATTTACCATGAAGAACAGAGTTCAGCTTGTCTGTTTAATTATCTCTAATTCTAAAACAGAGGATTTCACAATGAATGAGGTTTACTCTTGAGGGACAAAAATAAACAGAAAGGAAGAACTTCCACAGTTTTATCATAAAGACTTATGCAAATAGGAGTCCCCTTGGTGAAGAATAAAGTCTGAGGCCAAGACTGGAGGCCACGTGCCTGTGTCTGCACACAGATGACAGAGCGGAGGCAGCCAGATCTCTGCTCACGCACTTGCGTCTGGTGCCTCATTCATTCCTCCTGGGGCCCCTCCTGCTTGGAGATACTGATGGAAGAGTGAGGAAGAGAAGAGAGAATCTTACCCTTTGTTGTTTTTTTTTTTTACCCTTACCTGAGGATATGCTTTTTAAAAAATTGATTGATTGATTGAGAGAGGGGTGGGGAGGGGAGGGAGGGGGAGAGAGAGAGACAGACAGACATTAATCAGTTGCCTCTCATACACACCCTGACCAGGAATCAAACCCATGACCTTTTGGTGTATAGGAGGTCACTCCAGCAAACTGAGCCGCCTGGCCAGGGCAGAGGCTCTTTCCCTTCGGATCAAAGGCAGTGTGGAGCAGAAAGAGGGGATGGCGAACGGCCAACAACTCTCGTGCACCCACAAACAGGCACGCACTGGGAAACCTCAAATTCCCTTCATTCTTCTGGGGTCTGGTCTGGCAGCTATGACGATTTGCTACTCTCTACCTTGAAAACCAGGGGAAAAGATTCACTTTCATATTATTGTAATAATTCAACTCTCTCTAGTAAAAAATGAAATTTAACTTCTTAGCTCAAGAAGCCTGTATGTAATATCGAAAAAAGCCTTAAGACCAAGATTTGACCCGGTAAATACCCACTTGGTGTGATCTGCTAAGATCGTGAACTGCCTGGGATGTCCACTCCTAATCACAGCCGGTGCCTTACACTGAGTGCAGCTGAGCTTTCCAATGCTTCCTAATGTTTTGGGAAGGCTCACTATGGTCGGCACACTCGCCTGGTAAGAGGTGGCAGCAGGCTCTGGAAGGAAGGCACTGTGCAGAGCAGGATGCTAGACCACCCTGTGGAGAGAGCTAGGTCTGGAGTTTCTTTTCAATCTCAAGATTTTGACTTTCCTCTGACACTCTTTAGTGGAGTCTGAACATTGGGATAAAGACAGAAGGGGCCAGGATTACTTTAAAAAAAAAACAACAATTTGAAATTCTTGATCATCTGTTTACCTTTTGAAGCAGTTATTTGCACAAAAAAGAACCTTTAGAACTTGGGAGAGTTGTTAGTCAGGATGAAATATTTGCAGCAGTCCTCAAATGTAAAATTACGGATGTATGTAAATGAAGAAGTGGTTCTGGGCAAGGGAAAGAGGTTTGTCTGTACTAAGCTCACCTTACCTCTCTCGTCTGAACTTTCTCCTTTAATCCTTCCGTTTTGGAGACATTGGTGGGGACTTGAGATAGCTGTAACTGTCCAGTCCCCCCTCCCTTGGACCAAAGGTTTAAACCCCTTCTGTGTTACACTAAATATAAATACAATTCCCACCTCTTGCAAACCGGCTCTTTTCCAGGCTCTTGTGTTTTGAAGATCTGATGTGCAAAGACTATAAGCTACCCACCTTAAAACGTGACGTCCACTTCCCCTTCTCACTAATTGAATCCTGAATTTATTTGGAAAGACATACACGCCAGCTAGAAAGATAAGTTTTCTGAGCCTTTCTTGCAGCTAGATGGGACCAAGTGACCAGATATTGACCAATGGACCAATGAGGTATATGCAGAAGAGCTGAATTAGACTTCTGGGAGGTCCTTAACAGAGAGGGAGTGACATCTTCTGAACTTTTATTCTTTTTCCTACATGGAAAGCAAATACAATGACTGGAGCCCCAGCAGCTGCTATGGACGACATGGTGGACTTGAGAAGGAAGCCAAGATTATAGAAGGAGCATGTGTCACTCATACCATGGAACGCTCTACCAGCCCAAAATGCACCCTCCATACTTTCCTATGGATGTAAGAGGCAGGCAAATGTCTATTTTTATGAGCCATTTATCACACGCAGCTGGACCTAATTCCAGCAGACACACTTGGGAAATTGTTGAAGGAACTGCTCTGAAATATTAAGCACTTGGTGTACCAAATACAATAGCAAACACATCTCCAATGCAATTCATAATGCCAGTAGTTTATCTTTTAAGGGTTCTGAGTCACCTCGTATGTAGAGGTGACTTGTCACCAAACAAATCCAGGGTAATGTACGTCAGTTAAGCATTTCTTAGGGTGTCATCCTTAGAGATGTTGGAAGGCTAAGAAATCGTGTTTTATGTTGAATAATTACTAAAATGCCTGATGACATTATATATACTTCACAGTATTAGCATTTTCCGTTGTGAGGATGTAACACTTTATTTAAAGGGTGCTTTTAACCAAGAAGACTTACTTTACTGAGTGCCTCCTATGTGACAGGCCTTGTGCTCAACACTTGTGTGATCTCACTTAATCTTTACAAGCACATGCTGTTATTACTCTTAATTGAACAAGTGGGCAAAGAGAAAGGGTAAATTACTTGCCCAAGGTTTCATGGCAAAGCTGGAAGTCAAACCAAGTCAGCTTTCAGAACCAGTTATGAAATACCAGACTAAAGCATCTTCCATGTTTATATTTTTCTAGGTAGCCTTGACAATCCTATGAATTCTCCATCGGTTCATGTCAGAATGGCTGTCCCTGTTTCTATAGATCAGGAGGCTGAAACCCAGAGTTGGCTTGTTCATCCTTAAGGCCCAGGTAGTCATGTGGTCAAGGGCTGGGAGCTCAAGGACAGAGAACAAAGCCATTCTCAGCAAAGCGACCTGATCTCCTTCTCCAGTGTGATGTAGAAGTCTTGCTCTTTAGATTAAAAACAACCCCCCCCCCAAAACAAAGCCATCAAAGGTCACTGACACTCAGTCTGGGACTATTGGAAGCACCATTGAGTTAATACAGGCAGCCGCATTATGTTGTTATATTTTAATCAGAATCGGGCATTGAATGGCATAAAACACTCTATATATCCCTTCACTGTTCCACATTTCATAAACTTCAAACACAAACATGACACAGTTTCAGGAATTATTTTGACTGGCCTCCCCAACCCCAAAGGAGATTAAAAAGTGATAATGTAAAAAAGTTAAGGTCAAGGTGTCTTAATAGCACAGCTAATGACTAACCATTTGTTTCCTTGTGGCTTCTGCTCCACCCTGAAGGCTGCTGAGCTTCACTGGCTGTCAAACAACTGGTTAGTTATTGCTTCCCTGGGTGATTGTCCCTGAACATGTCCCCTGTGGGCCATGCTCTGGGGTGGGGACACAACAGGCACTGACAGTGGGGTAGTTACCTCCTCCAGGTTGGGTCCAATGTTTGGCTCTTATAAGCAAGGTAAAGAATTGACAAAGAATGTTCTGTGAGTCTGTGCTCTTCCCATGAAGTGCTGGGGTTTCAGAGCATTCTCGAGAACGTCTGCACCACGAGTTGTGGGGAGCTTGGGGAGTGGCGAGCAGGCTGTTTCTAGGCCTGGGCACCCTGGCCCACTCTGGTTTTTGTTCTAGTGTCCTGAGTGATGCGCCATCTGCACAGGGATGCTCTCGATCGGAACGCGCACGGGAACTCAAATCAGAACAGATGCTGGCTGTAAACAACAGGCGAGGCTGCACCACGTGGGGCAGAGCTACAGCTCGGTGTCTACGGAGCAATCACATCCCGAGACGCCCCTGGTGACCCTAGCGCATTTGCACATGCAAAGCCCCTACCCTAATCCACCTCGTCCAAGTCTTCTCCTGCAGTCGCCGCTTCTAAAGCTGCCAGGGCTTCCGCCACCGCGGCGTCCTCGTCCTCGGTCCCCCCAATCCCGTCTCCAGCACAGCCCGGAGCAACCTCCCACCCATTCGTCGGATGGGCCTGGGAGGGACTCTCTTCTCTAAAGTGGACGCTCAGGACTTCTGCCGTCACAGCCTCGTTTAGTGAATCCCAGCTTCTCGTCACGGAGAAGGGCATGTTCAGACCCTGCCTCGCCACATCGGGGAGCGTTTCCTCCAGGGGCTCCTCCTCAGGATGGCTCTTGAAAAGGTAATCTTTTTCCTCGTGATCCACGTTGCCTCCAGCTGGGCCCCAACATTGTGGGTAATCTGGGGCTGGTATCTGGAGGACATGGTCTTGTACTCCCACGGCAGGACATTCTGCCTTGGAAGGGACTCTGGAGTCTCCACGACGGACGATTCGGGTCTCTTCCGAGGACTGCAGTGCCCAGTCTGTTTCCCTGGCGTCCTCTCCCCCAAGGAAGGGTGGAGTCGGGTGTACACTGTTCACTGTACTGACCCAGGAACCTGGGCCACCCTGCTGGGGCCCAGGATCCCCAGGGGGCTGCAGAGCCGCAGCGGGCCCAATGCCATTGATGGCGCTGCCAGTCTTCTCGGCACAGTGTCCCCCTCCTCTGTCCCCTTGAGGATACGGTCCCTGGGGAGGCCAGCAGGGCTCCTGTGGACCAGCTGTTCTGCCTCTGCTCACAGTCCTCCTCAAGCCCTCACCCTGAAGGTCATTTTTATGCACCTGGACTTCGCAGCTCTGTTTGCCTTTCAATTTAACTGTGTCCTCTTCATCCAACTTGCAGCTGTCCACTTCGTTGACGTAGCCGGGTGAGGGCACTTGGACTGGGTCAAAGAGATAGCTGGGGTGAGAATAATGAAGATCAGTCAGGCTCATTATTAACTTTGTTTATTTATAACTATTAATCGCTAATTTCCATTATTAACGATTTCTTCTCTTCCTGTCGATTTCTATGATTAGCTACTCATTTAAGCCTGTATGTGTCTCTAAATCCAATAGACACAGTTGGCATAAAAATGTCCTATCCCTGGAACTAGGTCTTAGGAGGAGATCCCAAAGACGGTGGGAAGGTGACACAGAACAAAGTGGTTCATGCAATTTGAAAACAAAGAAACAAACAAACGAAATGCCCAAACATGGGGAATAACTGGGTAAGTACCGATGGCACATCCCCTCGATGGAATACTATACAGTCACCACAATGATAAGTATAAAGTCTGGACTGGTATGACACTTAACCCCCCCCCCAAAAAAAAAAACCCAAATGGCTTAAAAATCTAGGCCACATGTCTTCTTAAATGATATCAACACAGTCCCAAATTCTTAATTTCTTGGCGATGCCAGTCCTGCCCCAAGCTAGAGAAATGCCTCCACGGGAATCATGAATTCCTCCCTTCGAGTGAGGTGTGTTTTTTTCTCAACTTTACCTGTGTATCATTTTACAGCACCTGCACCCCATCTGGATTATTTTCTGTTACCATCTGGAAAAAGAAAACAGAAAAGGAGAAAACACAGGGAATGACATTTTAATATAAATTAAGTTTGCTTTTTCTTTCCTGGATACTCACAAGTTAGTGGAGTCCTGGGTTTTTGGTACAGAGATAACACGTGGGTCAGGGAGGCACTGGAATGCCTTTCTGTATTGAAAATCACCGATTCAGAGATCTCACACGCTTATTGGCCCTTGTCTCTGTGCCAGGCCCTCCCCCAGCGCTGGGAGCTTTGTATATCGCCTCCATTTTGCAACTGAGCAAATATGGGTTGGAGAATGCTAGGAAGAGGAAGGCGGTGCTGAAAAGGGCCTGTGTGTTTTCTGTTCCACTGCCTTCTTTGGGGGACCCGGGAGCAGAAGTATAAGAGAGAGGAGAGGTGTCCTCGTCAGGGGATTAGCTACTCAAGTATTTAAGGACATCAGGATATGGCGGCTGATCTGTGTGTTCCATGTTAGAGACTCGAGGAGATGACAGCCAGAGTCATCGACACAAACTTCACCTGGACTGAACTGCTCCTGTTTTCCCTTTATTGTTCCAGGGACGATTCTGGCTGTAATTCATGGACTCTACTCTCTTGCAGTTCAAGGACATGGCCTCTTGGGCTTCCAGGTGGCAGGCGGACTCAGGTCTGTGCCTCTTTCATTTCTCAACAGCCCACTGTCTCCCACCCTTTCCCAAGGTCACATTCCCCCTGCCCCCGATAATTGGCCTCAAATAATTGAGTCAAACCCTCTCTTCATGTAAAATTGACCATATTGTTCTGGTCTTTTCTTTGAAAATCCTAAAAATGAATGTGGAAAAACCTTTAAATCACTCTCCATTTCTAATATCGACGACCTTTAAAAAGACAAACCAATAAAAGAACAGAAAGCCCCAGTCCCTCTGTCTCCACGAGGCATGGGCACTAGGAACAGAGAGGGGTCATTGGCTGGGTCACTGCCTGCCCTCTTCTCTTGCCTTCCTTCTTTCAGCCATGGATGAATTTCCCAGGATGCTGCTTCACAAGCCTCTACCCACTGAGAAAATGCCTGGTGTTTTCCAAGAAGTTTGGACCGGCTGGTTGGTTTTAGGAGACTAGGTTTACACAGATGAATCAAATCCACAAATAGCCTCCTATGCAGGGCTGAAAAAAGCCCACTCCCAAAAGATATCCACAGGCTAATCTCTGCAACTTGTGAATGCTACCTCATCTGGCCAAAAACAAACAAAAGAAAACAATCTCTGCGGATGTGATTACATATTTGAGATGGGAAGATTGGCCCGGATTATCTAGTTCAGAGCCCCGCTCTGCCTCTTCCTAGGTATATGACTTTGGGCCTCAGCTGTTTCATCTTTAAATGGGGATGACGATATATACCTATACATGATGTTGTTGGGGGTTATACGAGTTAATATTCATACTAAGCATATACTTATTTGTGGCCTTGCCCTTGAAGAAGATGTAGTCTACTTGCATGACAAATGAACACAAACAAGAGCATTGATAATGCAATACCAAGTGATACTTGTTTTGGCATATGGGCCAAATGGTATATTTCTACCAACTGTGGCACGAATTGATAGACACAAACCCCAAGTGTGACAGAAGAACCGCAGACGGAAGTCACTGGGGGCTTAGCATGCAATATGTGTGTACAGCTGTTTTCCCTCTTCAAAGCAGTCTCAATTAAATTACCCATTTCCAAAACCCAGGACTGTGTTTCCAGTCTCTGCTCCCCATTTATGTCCATTTTCTGCTAATAATCTGTGAATCAGCTGGATAAACAGGATAAAGTTCACCATGTGCACCTCCTTCCCTCCATTCACTGCCCCCCCCCACCGCCCCGCCCCAGTCCTCCCCTCTTGCCTGCTTTCCCTTCACACCCTGCTCTCAAACCCTGCCCCCTCCCATGCTGGCAGCACCTCTGTTTACCTAGGACTCTATCAAAAAACAAAACAAAACAAAACAAAACAAAACAATGAGCCAGGAGGATAGGGGGCCCAAAAGAAAAAAGAAAAGGCCTTTAAGTGTTTGAGAGAGGGTGGAATGTGGGTGATAGTACCATAACTGAACAAATGTAAAATGTTGACCAGGTGGGCCAACTTTAGGATGGTGAGTTGAAGGTTTCTTTCTGAAAGGAAGGAAGGAAGACTGGCATGTCTGGAGTGACACCTTGTGTTGCCTGTGACACAGAGGCTAAGTCGACCTTGGGGAAGCCTGGCCAGGCTGGATCTGTCCACACCCTCTGCTGCTGCGGCCGCAGAAGCAACATGCACCCAAGATGCAGTGGCTGCTGAGATTTAACAGCCACCACTTCCTGTTTCTTACAGAATTCACATGTCACCTGTGGCTTTTAGGGTTCCCTCCCTCTGCCCCAGGAAAACCACAGGATCTATATATTTTTTCAAAGCCATGTAATTGTGAAGGATGTTTGGGTGGTTGTCCCCTTCAAGTTTCCAGTCTTTCCCCTCCCTCCACCCCCGCCCCTCACCGCTGCCTCCCTTTAGGGCATATCATGTGGGTTTCCCACAGAGCTGGGCCCACACCTGAGTGCCATGCCCTGTGCCTCTCCCAGGCTGGGTGGTCACAGCCTCTGCCTGGGTAGAAGTTCTGCCCTCTCTCACCTCACCCAGTGTTTACCTTCCCCAGCGACATTCCTTCTCTCTATGAGACCAGGGCTAGTGTCCAAGGTGGTGTGACTGCTGATGGGAAGGGTGGGGGCTAATGTATTTCAGCCAACCCCTGCCTGCCCATATCTACAATTATTCTTCCTTATTTGATGATTCCTAATATCCAATTCAATTTGTTTCTCTTTCCATATGTCACTCCCACACCTACATCCTGCTGTTAGGGAGGCATTCTCCCATGGGTGGGTGCAAAAAGGAAATACTCCTTGTCCAGGGTGAGATACGGGCTTGGGAAGAACATACATTCTTTTGGAGTAAGACTGAGTTTAAGACGGGCCATTTACCTGCTTTCTCTGTCCTGCTCACTTTGACGACAGCTAGCTTAAAGGTGAGAAATTGTTTGTCAGGTGCCCTTTATTACTGAGCACAGTCAAAATTTGCCTGCTCTTTGGAGTATAAAAAAGCAACCACAAAGCAAAGGGCAAGTATCCTTCACAGCCATCATCTTGTTTACACGGGGGAAAAGCAAATACCAGTAGGGTGGGGTGTCCTTCGCTGCTGGCGCCTGCCCGCTGCCTGGGGTTTTGAGTTGGGAGTTGGTTCTGCCCTGGGTTTGATGTGGAAGTTAAACAGCCGCATGTTTGAGGATGGACGTGGCAGTGTCCCATCAGTTGCTAGTCAAGTCTCCTTGCTGGAAAAGTCCTGTTTCATAAGGGGGAGAAGGGTGGAGGTGGGAAGAAGGGGCAAGGCTGGGGAGAGCCAGGAATTTGCTAACCAGATGGAGAAAATGACAGAATACTCATCAGGAAGTGAAGGGCGCATGGGAAAAGGCTTCACCCAGCAGGAAAGGGCTGCCTTTGCAGATTAGGTAATAGTATTAAATCGATGTTCATTTTCTAATTTTAAGCATCGTTCTGGGGGCTATATAAAAAAATACACTTGTTCTTAGGAAATACACAGTGGAGTATTTAGGAGTGAAGAGTATAGAATCTGTAACTTATGAAAATGATTTAGGAAAAATATTGTGTGTGAGTGTGTGTGTACGTGTTTAGAGAATGAACCCAAAGTGGTAAACATTAATGTGGGGACTCTGGGTGGAGGGTATATGGGGATTCTTTTTTTTCAATTTAGTCATTTCATGATAAAATGTATATAAAATAAACCATAAACCTCATAGTTAAAAATAAGACTTCAACAGAACTAAGACAGTAGAGAAAACATTTCAGATGAAAAAGTAGCAATAAAAACCTAACAGCTTCCTTGAAATTATCCATTTTTAGATAAACGCTTTCTTTCTTAGATTTATGATAGGTATTTCCATTATACTTAATTAGGCTATGAAACATTAAATATTATTTTTAAAAGACAGATTCTCAAACTCAAGGTATATGGGGATTCTTCGTATTTTTCTTGCAACTTTTCTGTAAGTCTGAAATTACGTCAAAATTAAAAATTAAAAGAAAAAAGAAGTGTGCAGGAACTGACCAAAACCCCACTGGGCTTTGTGCATTCAGCTGTCACCCTGAGTGTTTACTGAAGGCCTCTGCTCAGTAGGCAGCCCCACACTGGCACGGTTCCCACCCTGCCCACTGCCCCGTCTTGGAGGGGGCCTCACAGTCTGGTGCTGCGGTGGTCCTGCTGTCTGCCGGCCCATAAGCACCAGCTCCTCACAGGCCAGGCCTAAGGTAGCCCCACGGCCAGCTCACTCAGAACAGCTCATACTGTTATTCAAGCGAAGGAATGACTGGTGCTAAGTGACAGGTGCCAAAGAAGCAAGGGACGCATGTGCGGCTTTAGAAGTTACTATTCCCACAGAGGGTCTACTACCCCTTCCGTGATCAAATCTCTCGCTACCCTGTGGTCCCAAAGGAAAAGCCAAGAGCAAGAGCTGGGAGAGAGGGGAGGGACCTGGGTTCCTCCTTCCCCATCTGGGAAACAGCCAAACCTCGCTGTGTGCAGCTCCAAAGCAAAGGATGTTCTGCTTCAGGGGTTCCAGTCACCTAGCTTTTAAAGCAGCTGCCAGGAAGTGGTTTGAGTTGATCAGAGATGAAGTCCTTGGAAGAGACACCATCAAATTAAACGTTTAAAATTACAGCTCCGTTTTGAAAAACCAACTTGCCAATCTTTCCAGAAAACAGTGGGGGATTCACGTAACCTGGAGGGCAGGCGAAGCCGACAAGCCTTTAGTTGAGTTGCCTCCGGTGCTGAGCTCCCGGACTGAAGAGGGATGGGCGAAAATGGCTACCAGGCGCTGCACTGAGGAGGTTAAAGACTACCTGCCCGACTTCGCAGACAGCACTGAGTCCGCAGCCGAGACAGGGCGAGGAGATGAACTCTTGACTACCCAATCTATTTCCCCAAACCATGTCTTCCTTTCTGGGCAGGCTTTGGGAACGCTCTGGGACCCATTTTTCTGGTGTGTTTCCTTTTCTCCTAAAGAGGCTGAGCTTCATCGATTGTGGAAAGCCTAAAGACTATGAAGACCTTTCTCATCAGCACCATCTGACAGCCCGTCTTATGCCTTCTCAAGAGTCGAGGTACTATGAGGTGGGTGCTAGCATTCCCTCAGGCTGGGTTTCCCGGGATCTTTGTGTGCAGAGAGGTGTGTTTGTAAGTACCTGCCTAGAAAAGGGGTCCCTGCCCCAACAGCGTTGGGAACAGCGGAGCGTGAGGACGAGCACACTCGCAGTTACGGAAAGGAACCGTTTCGTTTGCTGCACCAGTAATCTCCAAAATTATTTGACCACAGGACTTTTTTTCTTTTTTCATAAAGGACTATTAGCAACCAACAAAACTTGTATTTTGTGTGACATGTTGGGAAAAAGAACTGCTGGAATGAGGGTCCTACCTACCTGGGGGAGGTTTGTGCCCTAAACACTGGGTGGGGTTTGGTGTGCACAGCCGGGCCACGTCTGCCCCATGTAAGCTGTGTCCTGGCCATGGCTCTGTCGCCAACCCCTGAGATGTGGGGAAGCTGCTGAGTCTTTTGTTTCCTCTGTTTCTGCAAAATGAGGCAGCAACATCGGAGCACACAGTTCTCTCACTGAGTCCTGAGATCTCCCCTGCCAGGTGGGCACCATAGGACCCTTTTATAGGTGGGCAACCCCACTCAAAGGTTTGTCAGCTACCCCATCGCCCTGCCGTTAGGCTGTGTTTGGGGCCAAGTCCACACCCACCCCACCCATGATCCTGTTTCCTGCCTTCAGGCCCTAAGGTGTCCATCTCATTCCCTGTGGCCTACAGGTCTCTGGTAGAGGTGTGCTCGCCTCTCCCCTGGGAAGAATAGCACCCAGCACCCTGGAGCCTTGAGATGGGACCACAGTGTGTGTCACGCACCGTCCTGGGACTGGTAAGGACTCAGATCAGGGGACCCCAAGAGGGTAGAGGAGGGGGAGTGTCTGCAGAACCCCCTCTCTTCTGGAACAGGCTGGGGGAGGTGCAGGCTCCTGGGTGGGAGGGCTCCGAGTGGGTCCCAGAGCACCGGCTGGCGACCCTTGGCGTCCTGGTATGTTTTAATAGGAAACCATGTCAGAAGTCTGCTTTCAGAAGCAAAAAGAATCGATCTCTGAGGACAATATGACAAGTTAGAGACTGGTGTTTCTCAGTGAAAGGTTGCCTGGGGCCCTACTCAGATGGTACCATTGGAAATGCTGCCTTGCTGGCCCTTCCCGGGGCTGGCCCTGCCCATGGGGAGGGTGTCTGTCTGCAGGGCGCCTGTGGCGCTTCCACAGCATCCACTCTGGGGAGCAAGCTGGGTCCTGGCCCTGGGACTTTATCACTGTTGTGCCCACAGGGCCCTGCAGGTCTGTGCTGGATGGGGAAGTGGGGCTTTGATACCATGGTGAAAACATCGCTCCCCTTCTCTCGCTGGGGTCCTCACACTAGGACATCGCGATGCTGTCGATACATCTTAAAGACACTCCACGTGGCCCTTTCCAGGCCCAGTACCATTTTTTTCCTTTTCTGATGTGGCACTTAGTCTGTGGTTCTTAAGACAGCTGTTTCACGAACAGTCACAGTTGTTGTGCAGCGTTATCACTGAGCTCACAACTGTCCAGTGAACGCCCCTGGTGTATACCAGGCACGGGGCTAGTTCCTGGAGATACAGTGAATGGCATCCCGGCAGCTTCCTGAGAGTCACAGTGTGTGTGTGCATGTGTGCGTGTGTGTGGGGGAGTGAATGTGTGGGGTGGGATGGAATTCATATAAACAATTTATATAAATGTTTCTACAAACACTCATCACAGCACCTCAGCAGTTCTGCGGAGCGGTTAAACAGACAATTTAGAGGTGGTGGTTCCAGTTCCACCGCCACCATTTGTTAGCTTTGTGACCTCTGGGCACATTCCTTAGCTTCTGAGAATATCAGTTGTCTGATCTGCAAAATGGGACCGGTAACAGCTCCTGTTCTTCAGGATCACGTGGAAAATTAAATGAGATAAAAGCATGTAAGGCATTTACCATGATGTATGGCATACTCTCAGTACTTGTTGATGATTGTTGTAAGTAGTTAACATTTGAGTGCCTAGTGTTTATCAAGTACTGTTTTAAGGACTTTCAGGTATTCGTTCAACTTTACAATAACCCTTTTAGGTGGAAACCAGTATTTTATAGATAAGTAAGTGGATATCAGTGTTACAAAGTGGTACAGTTTGGTTATTATTAGCACTGTTGTTATTGTTTTCCTGATTATATAATATGTAATTATACAATATTTATATCGTTATGGATATTACATAATATTTCATATTACATCAGTATAATCTGTCTTTGTAGGTTCTGTTGTTTTCGGAGTCCATTGGATTACACAATAAGCAGCAGCTTGAGATCCAGTAGCTTTTGCAAAAGGGAACTGGATTCTCTTTTGAAATGCTGACAGAATTTCATAGGTGTGGTTTTATCTTTCCATCACCAGATGGCAGTACAGAGCGGTTATTTAAGCTAATTTTAAGAGAGGGACTTGCTGTGGGAAAGGTCTCAGAAACAGGAGAATTAAGGCCCAAATAATGTAGGTGTTTTGCCATGTAGCGAAGTTAGGGAGTGAGGGATGTGGTAAAAATTTCAGACACTTAGTGTCACCTTTACGTCCTGGCGGCCACGGCACCACCTTAATTAAGCAGGGCCTCCTCCAGCTCCAGCCGGCAGGAGGCTTATTCAATAGTCTGGCCAGACTGCTGAATACTACAGGCCACTTCTGACACAGTGACTGCTCATCAAACTCCCAAATGGGGGAGTCTGGGTTTCCCCCTTCCACCTGTATGTCTGGACAGTAATTCTGTGGAAGAGGAGGGGGGAGGAAGGAGCCTGGGGGGTGTGCAAGGGCCCAACTCCTCCCCCTAGGTCCTACCCACAGGCTACCTGTGGTGTGAGCTGGTCTTGGGGCTCCATCTTCCACGTGAGGTGTGTGGCTGTGCACTACTAGGAGGTAAAGATATGCCACAAAAAAAAAATAATATGGCCCAATTTGAAGGTTTTGGGGGAAGAAACCCATTATTTTTATTTAAAATAACTTCACAATATTGTGTTTAAACAGGTTGAATTTGCATGAGTTATTAGAATTAAATAGAAGGCATACAGAACTCATCTTGCTCTGCTAGTAGCTGGTGGTCAGCCTCCTAGATGCCTCGCCGTCCCCTCGGACCCTCCTGTGCCCTTGGTGGGAGGTGTTTCAGGGGAAGTGAGGGAGCAGCTCGGCCCCTGTTCTCTGCATTGGAGTTCCTGGGAGTGAGGTCCCATCTGGAGCAGATGAGAGGTGACCCATTAGTGAATAAAGACTGGGGGTGGGGGTGGGGTGTGTGTGTGTGTGTGTGTGTGTGTGTGTGTGTGTGTGTGTGTCAAGGTGGGGGCCCTGCTGGACACACAGAGGAGGAGAGGGCATGCACGGAATCCATCTGGGTCTGAGCGGGCCGATGACCTGCATCTCTAACAAGCTCCCGGTGGTGCTGATGCTGCAGTCTGGGGACCACACTCGACCGCTGTAAAGGAGGCAGAGCAGTCTGGGCCACTCTGCTTCGCTGTGTTGCTGGCTGGTCTGGGGAAGCTTTATTTAAAGGTGGTACAGGCGGGACTCACATCCTAAGAATCCTGGTTGGCTTAGGGAGTTCCGGGCAAACAGTGAGGAAGCTGCCATCACACTGGACCCTTTTGGTGACAAAAGGTATGGCCCAAACCAAGCTGGCCAACATGACCATTTGGTTAGAACATTATTCTGGTCAGAAGCTAACACGTGCAGTCACCATGGCTGATCCCATCCCCAAATGGCAGTTTTACAATCCTCTTATATTGCTAAAAATTGTGTCTGTTTTTTAGAATTTGCTTTCAAACCTTTGTGATTTATATTCAGTCTTTTATTCTTCTGTCTGGGGAAAAGTTAAAATAAACCGAGTGTCGAATAATCCGGAATTAATTCGGACAGCCCGGACTGTGTCACAGCTGGGGAAGAGTTGGAACAAAGCGGACACTGCCAGTCCACTGCCTGCCTGCGCTGAGTCAGGCCCTGCCTCCTGTGCTCGCCCAGTGCCTCCGGGCGCCGCGATGCTGAGGAACTGTTGCCCTCTGGATCTGCGCAGGTCCCACCGAGGGAAGGTGCTGGTGGAAGACTGGAAGGGGACGATGGGGGATATCAAGGTTCCCTCCCCCTAACTGTTGTCTTTGCCTTGGAAAGTCTCCTGTTCATCCCAGCAACGGCTGCATCTTTGCCACAGCCTGGATGTCCAACAGCCCCGCCCTCCCCGGAGGCAGTGAGAGCCACAGCGCCTCACCTTGGTTCCAACTACCGCCCCAGCATCTGGTCCCACGTCTCGCCCCTGGGTGGTAGGTAATGTCTTCTTGGCTTGACCGTCTTTGTGTTGCCTCATTGGCTCTTCCAATACCCGCATAACCCAATGATGACATAACGCCCCTCTGTATGGTCGGAGGCGTTCCTCTTCCTGGCTAGACTTTCTGGCTAAGTTACCAAGTCACGTACAACAACAGTACTGAACTCTGCAAAACCTGACATTTGTCTAACATACATTCTGCTGCTTGCTGTGTGCCTGACAGAGGGCAGGTCACAGGGCATGTCAACGGTGAAGGGGAAGGGACTTTAGCCCCTCCATCACCTCTACCCGGTTCTCTTGCCTTCCCCACCCAAAATGAGCCTGTTTGCTGTGTGGTGTAACTTTTCTGGACAAGCCTAGATTCCTTCCCCAGCTTCCAAACCCCTCCTAGGTGGAGAAGATAGCAGCCCTGAATCGTGCAGGGTTCCTATGAGGATCACATGATTTAAATGTGATAGGCCTGGCAAAGTGTGCCTGGTAAGTAGTAAGTTCTTAATAAACGTTGGCTGCTCTCATGTTCATGGTCATTATCTATAAGAATAGAACCACTGGGCGCTAGTCACTCTTAGGCACTTAGTAAAAATGGGTGATGTTCTGATCAAGCCCTTCCTGCAACCCCATCGGAATCAGGGTATGCCTTCCATTTGTGGCATGTGTCCAATTTGGGCAAGTACTCCTATCTAGGAAGTTGGAAAAGTCTGGAAGAAACCTGAAGCGTTTAGAAGAACTTAAGTCCTGGAAATGATAAGGAGGTTTTGGAGGAGATGATGCAGAGAAACGTTTATACAATACAGCCTTATAGGGCTACAGATAACGACAGCTTACAATCAAGCACAGCTCATAGTCAGGTGTTAGGAATGAACAAGTTCTGGGTAATTCCCAGAATCCTAGAGTGCCCAGGCAACAGAGAGTCTTAGAGAACATCACGCCCAATCACCTCATTTTATAAAAGTGGACTCAAGGCTGGAAGCATAAAATAGAGGACAAGAAAAAAAACAGATTGTCCCATATTTGTAGATGACCCTCTGTGTGTGGAATTAGGATCCCAAAGTTTCCTTGAATTATAGTAAAAAATAGTTTCTTACTTGAAAAGACTGAGTAAGGGTCTCTGAGTACCTATTGGAGGCAAGACAGTTTGCTTGTTAATAGAACAGGAAGAGGCAGAAGATCTCTCCTGTCTGTTGAAGGAATCATCATCACCCATTCATGCAAATAAATATTTCTTGAGCGTTTGTTATGTGCCAGGTACTGAACTTGATTCCAGGGATCTGGAAGGAGTTTACGGTCCAGCAAGGGAGACAGATGCATAAAGAGATGACTAATATGGTGTTACATGGAAATGTCACATCAAATGTTACATAAGGTGAGTAGTGCCTGAGTAACCTTGGGAAGGTTAGAGAGGCTTGTGGGCAAAGGTGAGCAGAGAGCGGTGCTGGTGGAGTTCCAGAGCATATTCCAGGGGAACACAAGGCCAACTCAGGAATGCAGGAATGCTGCTACAGGGAGGTGGGGACACTATGACACCATCTCCCTTAAACTCACCCTTTCTGTGCCACCCTGAACCTCTTTCCTACCTGGTTACTGCAATAGGCTCCTGTCCCTGCATCCACTCCTGTCTTCTACTACATTTTCCACACGGAAGTCACATGATCTTTTCAGGACACAAATCTGGACCATATCACTTCCCTTGCTTAAAACTTTTCAGAGGTGTCGAATGCCCTCAGGATATTTAATAACATATAATAATGAAAAAGATGATAAAAATATGAAACGTACATAGAGCTTCATCTATATCGAGTGCTAATCCACATACTTCATGGGTACAATTAATTGATCCTCATTCTTTGTGGATTCTGTATTTGTGAATTCACCTACTTGCTAAAATTTATTTGTAACCTAAATCAATACCTGGGGTGCTTTTGAGATCATTCGTGGGCTTGTAAAAAGTGGCAAAAAAAAAAGATTGAGTCGTGTAATGCCTGTGCTTCTCTGGCTAAGTGCAAAGAAGGCAATGCTCTGCCTCCTCGTTCCAGCTCTAATACTGTAAGCAAGTCCTTTTTCTGGGATTTATATGGTGTCAAACTTTTTCACATGTTTGGGCTTTTTGTTTGTAATTTTGCTGTTTCAAATGGCCCGTAAGTATAGTGTTCAAGTGCTGTCTAAAGTTCTGAGGGGTTATGGGTACTTTACAGAGAACACTCATGCAGGAGTGAGTTCGGTGTTGATGGATTAACTGTATATACAAAGTAGGGTGCCTTTCAGCAGAAACACACATAAAACAAGGTTATGTATTGATCGACTGATGAAAATGTGGCGACTAAAGGCTTGTGGGATCCTAACCACGCCGTTCCCCTAGGAGCCATGGTTCTTTGTTCACTAACTCATTGCAGGAAGTGACTGGATAGAATACACCAGAGTGACTAATGGGAATCAACACAAATAACTCACTTAACACTGGTAAGAACCTCATAAAATAAGGGGCAGGATCTTTTCTGTAACATATACAACCCTCTAGTGTATCATCTCTTTTTTTCTTCCCTGGTTGTGCTAACCTCCTTTCAACTCTTTAAACTTAGGTTTCTTTTCAATTCTTTTCAATTGATGCTTCTTTCTTGGTCCAAGGGCCTTGTTGTAGGCTATTTCCTCTGCCTTCTTACTCCACCTCCAGCCTGTTTGGACCTTGGCCATCTCACACGCCTCTCACCTTTCACCTTGCCTTTTCAGCACAACTTGAATACTTTTATTTCATTAACTGTTGCTGTGTCTTTCTTGTCTTTTCAGCCATGTGGAGTCTATGAGTCTCCTGGTTACTGCCCTTCCCCAGATGTCTGCTCTGACTAGGTGGAGACTGGGAAGTGCGTTCAGGGAAGGAGGAGAGACATCAGGCATCATGTCAAGAAGAGAGGAGGGACTTAGAAATGAGGAAGTCTGCCAGCACAAGTGCCAATGCCGCAGAGGAAAGGAAAGGAAAGAAAAGTGCATGTGGACTTTAGTAGCAAGGGGGTTAATGGTAAGAAGGGAGGGAAAGTTACAGAATGGCGGACATTGGTGTTGGGGTACAGTAGGGTGGGGAATGATTGGGACACGTGAAAAGGAGTGTGGGGGCTCTTACTGATCTTGTTTGGGATGGGGAAGAGGAAGGGGGTAGGGTGACTGTAGAAGGACACAGGCCTGTAGGATGGTTTTGTAGGGAGAGAGAGTAAATACATTTTACATGTTGAGGAGAAAGCAGATAATTGAAGGAAACTGAAGATAACAGAGAGAGTGAGGGAAAATATAGGCAATCAAGTCAAGACCACCTGTAAAGGTTAATTCCCTGCCTTGATTATTATTTTCCAACCACGTCAATATATTTGTGAAAACTTTTGATGTAGAATGAGAGCTTCAATTGGCCTGTTTTGCTTATGATGCATAGCCACTGAGACACACCAGCCTGCTTATGATGCATATGATACAATCTGTTACTAGAAAGACAAAGATCACCCCTGAAAGCATAACCTTTAGAAAGAAGCAAGGATACTCACTTCTTCCTTGGAGCCTAGAAGGAAAGGGGCCAGGGCTAGTGGAGATACAGTTCTCAATGCTGGGGTGGTAAGACTTGAGTTTCTTATTGAAGTGCTAGGCAAGGTTGTCTGTCATAGGACCTAAGAGTCGAAGCTCCAAGGGCCAGAGGTTGGGAGTGACGTGCGGTGAAGAGCAGCTGCGGAAAGATGGCTGACTGCGGACATCCACCAAAAAGTTGAGTGAAGGTGGTAAGTGCAGTTCTTGTAATGTTTCCCTCTTCCAGCGATGCCCAGTGACCTGGGTAAAGGTCCGTAAGCGCAGGCTGAGGTAAAGCACGGCAGGGCTTGGATCTTGAGGGTGCTGGCAAGAGTGGCTCAAGCAATGGGTCACGGGGTCTACAGGAAGTAGGTAGGGCAGTCTGCTGAGAGTTTGGCTAGAGGAAGAGGGGGAGTCCTGGACTCGAGGTCCTAATTAGGTTTATAAGAAGCCACTGACCTGCGTTCCTGAGTATGAGAAACTTGAAGAGCTAAAAGGTGGTGTTCTGACATTGGCATATTAAAGTTCACGGTTAATGGCATGGCCTAGGATGTGGTTAGAGAAGGGAATTAAAATGTAAATGAAGTTAACTAAAGTGCAGCGAGTCAAGGTTTCGAGCCTATGGCACTGAATGATCTAGAAGAGCTGGAAAGTTCCCAGATGACAGCAACAAATAGGGGAAAGGACAGAATAGATAGAAATCTGAGCTTTAAATGTAGGTAAGTCTTTTTTGCACCAAGGAGGCAGCTTGACCATCCAGAATTTGCAAAGGGGAACAAGGACAATGAACACACTACTTTCAGGACCAGAGTAGGGGGAATAGGCGGGTTCCACTGGAGTAAGATGCACAGCAGATTATATTTTATGTCTGGCTGAAGATGGAAATGGTAAGGGAGTTGGGAGAAGACCCAGAGAGAAATAGAAGCCAGGAATCCTGGGGCCTGGTTCCTAACCTTGAGAGTGTACCAGAATATCCTGGAAGGCTGGGCGCTGCCCCCACATTTCTGACTGAGCAGTCTGGGGTGGGGCCCAAGAATCTGCATTTCTAACAAGTTCTCAGGTGAGGCTGATGCTGTTGGTCCTGGGACCACAGTTCAAGAATTACTATTTGGGAGAGAAGGTCTGTACTGAAGAAACCCCAAACTGCCTGGGGAGCTAGATGAATTGGAAACCTTTCAGTGTGAAGATTTAGTTGGGTCATTCCTCACCTCATGTGTCTGAGAACTGTATCCCCAAACAACAAAAGTAAAAAGAAACAGAGTTCAACTCAAACCTGAATGCACCAGAAAGAAATAGACTTTGTGGATGGCTCTATCTATTGGCTTTAATGTTTTAGGTAATAAAAATTGTAGCGAAAGACTGAGTAATAGAAAATGTAATAGAAAGTAGACAGAATCGACTTCTCCCCACTGCATTAAAAAAAGAAAATAGCTTACCTGTCGTGGAGATTGTCCATTAGGTCTCTCTAGAAGTTTAACTTCTCTTCCTGTAATAACAAAAAAGTGGAAAATTGAGGTCTGCAAGTTGTCTCCTTGTCACAGCCAAGTGGCATCAACAAAGTGACAAGGGAGAGCCATTCTGTGGAGGCGCTAGGCAGTGGAATGGGGGAATGGAGGTCCTGGCCTGGACTGGTCAGCCCAGGCAGACAAGCTCTCTGAAGTTCGCCAGGCCTTGGTTTGCAGCCCAGCTCCTGACACTCAGCATTATATTAGCAATTTACCCGCATTTCAGTATTTCTTCTATAAAATAAAATTGCAGCAAGACTTGAATGGCCCAACATGTGAGCTGTTTAGCACATGCTGGGCATGTTGGAATTGTTCAATAACCAAAAGCTATTGCTCTTTATTACTGTTGACAAACATTGACAATATGTCTCTTCTCTGATGGGTAATGTTTCAATTAAGCGGAAAGAAGTTCAAGGCTTCTTGGAGACATATCAGATAAAGTTTCAATGAACACATGTATAATATATCAACAAAATACGTGATTTAGAAATTGGCTTTGCATCATAATGAAAATGATATATACAATTTGAAAGTAAAGCAAACGTTTAGATTTTTATCAACTTCTCTGTAATTATTAAAATAATTTACTCTCGCCTCTAGTCAGGCGGCTCAGTTGGTTGGAGCATTGTCCTATATGCTAAGAGTCTGCAGGTTCAATTCCCGGTCAGGGCACCTACCCAAGTTGCAAGTTCGATCCCTGGTCAGGGGCACATATGGGAGGCAACTGACCCATGTTTCTCACCCCTATCAATATTGCTCTATCTCAGAAAAACAGTTCACTATCTATAAACACACAATTTTTGAACCATGCTCTTATACTACAAGCCACCCCTCTGTTAAGAAGCCTTATGTAGTTACGCGTTGCCTACCAAGCTTTCATGAACTCAGCTAAGCCTTCAAGGTCTTTCACAGTATGGCACCAACGGCCTTCCAAGGTTTCTCTGGAACTCCTGAGCCACTCCTGTTTCTAGCCAATGTAGAGTTTTCACTATTGTCTGAGCATGTCTACATGTTTCTGTTTCAATGCCTTTGCACATATTATTTCCTCCAGTTGGCTTGCGTGCATGCCCACTGATATTTTGCAAAATTCTACCAATTCTTCAAAACTTATTTCACACACCACTTCTTCCATGGAGATTTTTAAATAATCCCAAGTAAAGGTAATTACACCATTCTTTTACTTTCTATAGGGTCTTCAACCCCTTGGATGGCTCTGCTCACTTTGTGCCTTGGATGACGGTAATTCATTTATATAACATTCCCTACATTAGACTATAATTTCTTAGAAGGGAAGGGAATTTCATGACTTCATCATTGTTTATCTGCTTATAGTAGATCTTTACATGGGGACGGGGACTCGCATTTAGGTGGTACATTGCATGTCTTTTAAAATTTTGACTTAAGAATATCATTGACAATTATAAGATGCCTAATAGCAAGGTACAATATTATAAAACAATGTACATATTTTACCAAATCCAAGATGCACTTGTATTCATTTACCTTTTAACATCTCTGAAACCGGAGTGTATCTTACAATCACTAGCACATCATGGTTAAATTGGCAGCACTGTTTTCTATTTTTTTTGGTGCATAAGATAAATGGTACATGTTATCACTGATGACACCTACTATTCAATGAAACATGGTATTTTAATTCTATAGCTTTATCTCAGAAACACATTATGCATAAGTTTTATTAAAACTATCATATGTTAAATGAGTGTCTACCTTGGGTACAACTCTACAAAACAAGTAATAGGCATGATCTGTTTACCCTAGAACCTTCTAAGATGAAAACTAACAATATCCAGAGATAGAGTAAGAATTTTACAAGCTCTAAGCCCTATAAAGATCAGGTATCAAAATAAAGACAATAACCATAAAAAAAGACACTTCAAAGAAACTCTATTTTTTCCAAGGGTGACTTTTTGAAATAATAAATTCTTTCAAAAGAAAATATTTTTGGCACACTTGCTTTGCTGGGGCTTTAGGTACTGACTGACTAACTTGTTGGGTGAGTAAGCACTAACATTCCATTGGCTTGGACATATTAAGGACCCAACAACTGGCACAGCTAATTGGTGCTGAGCATCACAGTAGCTGGGGACAAAGAGCAATTCCAGTGGGGTCCAGGTGCAAGGAAAACATTTATGGAAAAAGTGGGATCATGAGAGATGGATAGACATTAGTTAGGCAAAGAGGACAGTTTTAGTAAACGCAAAAGGGTTGTAAAGAACATGACTTGTACAAAAAGAGGGACACATGGGAGGGACCCATGTTGTAGATTTTGGGGATGGATATGGCCTATGCGACCAGGTTACTGAGGCTCCTGAAAATAAGCCCAGAAGACCAAACATGACATGACTGGCAAAGAGAGCAGGTTCTTGAGTGGTGAGTGACAGTATGGTGGTGGCATGTATTTGAAAGCCTTACCTGCTAGTAGTATGCAGGGAAATTAAAGGGGTTAGGTACAGAGAGACTTGCTAAGGCCAGTACTTTGAGTTCAGTGACAAGTTGGAAAGAACCTGGTGTGTCGTGGTATCAAAGGGAATCCAGAGGGAGAAGCAAGTTTGGAAATCCAGTTTTTCAAGTTTTCATTGATTTTCAAGTTAAACATTACTTTCTACCATCCTTGGCTTCTCTTAGCACATTGGTTTAGACATTTCTTATATGTAGTGTCCTGGAAAAAGTTTGTTGCCTCACTACCTGTTTCCTTATGTGTAAAATGACAATTACAATAGTATCCTTTCCAGAGAGTTGTTAGGGTTAAGTAAAAGAACACAGTAGAGCACTGAGCACAGTGCTTGGTGCAAACTGCAATCTCAACAGGTTTAGCTGTGATGTTTTCATTCATTATCACTGTCATTGTCACTATCATCATCATCTCTTAGTCAGATCATCATCATCATCATCATATCATCAGCATCTCTTAGTTCTCTATCTTTTTTCCTGCCACTGTCCTGGAATTTCCTTGATTCCAATGATGACATCTCATTATCTTTGTTTCTCCAAAAAGGAATGTAAGGTAGGATTTTTTTGTTAATATGTACTCAATTTTGAGGGGGAAAATGCCAGAAATCCAAGAAAGCATGAATCTGTGTGACAAAGGAAGGTATTATTAAAATTACTCTTATTTTGGAGGCTGACAGACAGGAGGACTGGCGGTTCCTTAAACCAGGAAGCTGGAAAGAGAACCACGTGCAGTATTTGAGAGATCCTGAACTCCGCATTTAGCCTTCTGAGTTGACGTGAGGGATGGCAGGATGATAAGAGAAAGGTGGCAGATGGGACAAATGTATCCAACACCTTCCATTAAAAGAATAAATGGGCATGCACTCACAGAGAGAGCAAAAGAAGAGACCCTGTAAGGCAGAAAGTCCGTGAATGTGAAGTGCCTGACCTAGTGATCAGCAATGTAGATAACCAACAGCTAGCTCAATACAGACTGCAGAATCCTTAAGGCATTATGAAGGTAGGAATGAAGAGGGAAGGGCTAAAATCAGGATAGTTTGGAAGGCATTTGAGAAGGAGTTAGTTCCTAAGTCCCTTTTAGCACTCCAGGCTTCAGGCTGGTTTCCACTGTCCATCTCAACCGAAGCATGTAAGTGTAGCGTCTGGAAAAGGTTTTTGGACCAGGAACACTGTAGGAAACACACAGCAAGGGGAGGGGTTCTGAACCCAAAACCAGGTGATGAAGTGCGTGTGTGAATATGAAATGCGGAGACCTCCCAAAAAGAACCAAAGGCTTTATTAAGAAAAATTAGAGAACAGCAACCAAAAAAGCTCTTGGAAATGAAAACAGGAGAGCAAAAATGAATAGTTAAATAGAGAACCCAGAGAAAAAGATGAGGAAATCGCACATAAAGTAACAACAGAGACAAAGACATCGAAGATCAACTGGAAAATATAAAAAATGTTAGAGGACCATTCAGGAGTTCCAATATCCATATCACAGGAGTTCCATGAAGAGAGAACAAACAAGAGGTGGGGAGAACTCTGCCATCAGAATAATTTGAGAAAATTTCACATAACCGAAGGACAGTCTTTAGATGCAAGCACTCACCAAGAGCCCAACACAATGGGTAAAAACAGACTCAATGTTAAGGTACATCACTGTGATATTTCAGTAGTAAGTATACAGAACACTGAACAAATTTTAAAAAAGGGCCATTTGTTACCTTCAGAGGAAAACGAAGATCTTATAGGCTACCAGAAGAAAATAAAAACAAAAACAAAATGTCAGATCATATATAAACAAAGAGCTGGGGATCAGAATTGTTTTGAACTTCTTACACACACACACACACACACACACACACACACACACACACACACACATCAATCTAAACCTGGCCAAACTACCAGTTAAGTGAGAGAGCAGGCTAAAGATATTTTCAGATATAAAACATTCACCATCCATACACCTTCCCTTCCCAGGAGGAGGCTATTTGAAGATGTAACAACCAAATGGGGGAAGAAGCCAAGAGGGGGAGGCAGGGGGTAAAGGAAATTGAGCATTAAACACAAGAGAGAGACCCCAAAGTGTCCCCCAGGATGATGGTGACCAGAGATGTCAGAATGCCAGCAGTGTGCACTGAGAAAGGACAGCTTGTTCAGACTGGGGAAGGTAAGGAAGCTCTGGGCAGTTTTCTTGTAAGACATGAAACTGGTAGAATAACTGAAATGTCCTAAAGAGAAAGATGTATAAAATAAGGAAAGAATTGGGGGTTGAATCAGTGGTGAGCAGAACACTGAACAAATGTAAAAAAGAACCATTTGTTATCTTTAGAGAAAAAGCAAAAGCTGTACAAGAAAAGACACGTTAATTATGTTTCAGTTAAAGGTGAGATCATGTGGTATTTCTCCCTCACTGCCTGGCTTATTTGACTTAGCATAATGCTCTCTAGTTCCATCCATGCTGTCGCAAAGGGTAGGATCTTCTTCTTTCTCTCTGCTGCACAGTATTCCATTGTGTAAGTGTACCACAGTTTTTTGATTTACTCATTGACTGATGGGCACTTAGGTTGCTTCCAGCACTTGGCTATTGTAAATTGTGCTGCTATGAACATTGGGGTGCATAGGTTCTTTTGGATTGGTGTTTTAGGTCTCTTAGGGTATAGCCCCAGAGTGGAATTGCTGGGTCAAAAGGCAATTCCATTTTTAGTTTTCTGAGGA
This sequence comes from Macrotus californicus, assembly GCA_007922815.1. Classification (NCBI taxonomy): domain Eukaryota; kingdom Metazoa; phylum Chordata; class Mammalia; order Chiroptera; family Phyllostomidae; genus Macrotus; species Macrotus californicus. The sequence goes on along the minus strand of VMDR010001289.1, from coordinate 20,718 downwards.
AATTCCATACTGTTTTCCACAGTGGCTGCCCCAGTCTACAATCCCACCAAAAGAATTTTTTAATGTTCTAAAATGAAAAACAAATGTCCTTAATATCTTCTGTCATTTTCAAACAAGAACAATTTTAAAGAAGAAATGATATATTTGTGAATTACTATGAATTCTAGATTTTGAAGCATTTATACATATAAGCAATTTTGATTTATTAAAGACACTGTAATGCCAAAAAAAATAAAAATAAAGAAAAGACACGTTAATTCTCTACCTGTCTTACCTATGAAGGGCATTTGCATAGTTATAATAAATAAATACAGACATTCATCTAAGTAAAACTGGAGGTGGGGTGTTCAGTTGGGAGTGGGAACATTCCTTATGTGTGGTGGGGGCAGGGGACAGAGAAGCTGAATCATCGTCCGTCGTAGAAGATGGTATCTAAAACTGAAAAGAAAAACCCAACAAGTAGTGAGAAGCATTCATTTAGAGAAGTAAGATTTAGAGGCTAATAGCCAAACCAATCAGCTACAAAGTGATTTCCTTCGAGGAAAGAAAAATGTGCTTGCAGGTGATCAGTCTGAGCATCACCTGAAGATTTGGGAGTCACTGTCGTCATGACAGCACGGTTCTGAGGAAAGGTGAACCCGCTGACAGGAAGCCAAAGCAATAATGCTTTTGAAATCGTCAACGCCCCTCCATGTATTCAATCTACTGTTGAATAAACGGCACTGTGTAACTACCCCCCTTCTAGTACTGTGGGCCAGGCCACGTGCTCACAAATGATGAGTAAGACACACAAAGTCTCCTACCAGCAAGGTAGGCAAAACACAAACAAATCATTATGATCCAGGGATATAATTCAATTGGTAGGCAAAGTATTATGAAAATGTGAGTACCAGCAACCTTTCAAAGCGCACTAGAGCTGCGAGGTCCGATATGTTAACTATTAGCCAACTAGCCACACAGGGCTATTTAAATTTAAATTACTTAAATACATTAAAGTTTAGTTCCTTTGTTACACCAGCCAGCTCCATTTCAAATGCCCCAAGGTCACATGTGGCCAGTGGCTACAGTGTAGACCTAAGGCATTTTCCTGACTGCAGAAACTTCTGTTGGATGGTGCTGGTGTACAGTTTCTTTAAAAAAATTTTTTTTTTCATTTCAGTTTTCAATTACAGTTTACATTCAATATTATTTTGTATTAGTTTCAGGTGTATAGCGATCATATACTTTACAAAATGTTCCCCTGATATTTCCAGTACCCACCTGGCACTGTACACAGTTATTACAATATTCCTGACTGTATTCCCTACATTGTACTTCACATCCCCATAACTATTTTGTAACTACTGATCTGTACTTCTCAATCCCTTCACCTTTTTCATCCAGCTCCCCATAGAGGTTCTTAAATGGTGATTTTTTTTTTTACAGCATATTCAAGTACATTAAAGCCCGGAGGGGATCACATTCCTTGAGTCTATTAGTAAATAGAGCCTTACAGAGCTTGATATTTAACCAGCTAAGTTATCTGTACAAGGAATGGAATTTTTACTCTGCTAGAAATTTGGTTTTCGAGTGGAGCCACCCCTGGAGCTAGGGAGGGGATTTCTTACATCTCCTGATACTGTTTGGCCACCCAGAGATGTTGGGGGACAAGCTGCTGGTGACCAGAAGTCTGTGAGTCTTTGGGAAAGCAGGTTTGCGTAGTGGAAAGAGGAGAGAGTCCTGGAGAAGTCAGAAATGCCTGAGTTTGAAATGTTAGCTCCATTACTTATTGGCTGTGTGTCCTGGAGCAAATCTCTCAACCTCTCTGGGCCTTTGTTTTTTGAGATGTGCAGTGAATTGATAGTGCATGAATCAGGATACACAGGTGGTGGAAGCACCAAATGGCAGCTGCCATTCTTCTCATTGTTCTTAATCTCCAACATTCAAGAAACGGCAGGTGAAGAGGCCACCCTCCCACTCTGCCCCCAATGGTGAGAGCTGGCTCTTCTCATTTCTCATTTCTTCGCATCACGTCTGTTTTCTTAAAGAAACTATCACTAACCAGCAACATAAGGACCTATCACAGGAAAGGGAATTTCTCTCCAAAGAAGGGAAAGGAAAGAAGGGGGAAGGGCACTGGCATTTGCAGCAGTGGCTAGGATAGACCAGACCCACTAGCAGGGACTGAATGAGGTTCTAGAAATCCTCCCAATGTCTAAGGAGAGTCGAAGGATGCAGGGAAGGTGGCTGAAGGGGAACATTTGTGGGTGGTAAAAAAGAAAGCAGGATGGGACAGAAACCCACAGGGATGGGCTGGGTTAGGTGGGAAGGGGCCGTGAATGCCAAGCCAAGGGCCCGACTCATTGAGATTCCTAGTTCATAATAATAACCGGTGGCAACGTGTCGGGCTCACTGGTGGGCCAGAGTAGAAGCCAACGGGAACTTCAGCCCGCCCATGACTTCTCCTCAGACAGGATTTTACTCAGAGTTTTTACTGTCCAGTGGACAGTCTATCTCGGTCCCCTTCTTTAACCTCCATGAGAAGAAAAACAAAGTCTCTTTCCAAGTGGAGTTAAGTTCTAAATATGATAAGCCTGAGTTGGCACCAACAGTGGCTGCAAGAATTAACTTTCCCTTGTAATTTGTGAATGCACTGAGGCTTGTTTTCGAGTTTTCTTTTATGGGTTTCCCCCACCCCCACCGCGGGCAGCGCCAGTCTCTGAATAGAAAGAAAAGCTCTCCAGCTGGGCTCTTTTCTCCGAACAAGCTTTGCAAGCTCCCAACATCTTCCTCGGAGACGGTTCAGCTGGGGCCTCCCCTGTATTCCAGGAGGAATTCCTGCCTCGCACACAGGGCCCCTTTGTTGTCCGAGGTTATGAGAAGTTAACCACTACTTCGCACAAGGAAATATCTTTTCCTTGTGTGAAGAAATGATCAAAGAGGGATGTCATTTAAACCAAGGAAAACAAAACTGTGATTTATATCGAGAATCGCTACAGAGAAAAAAAAGATCCTCGTTACTTCAGCAAAGCACAGATATCTGCAGTATGGAGTGTAAAATTCACTCACTATTGATGGATTTCAAAGTTTAGTCCTTAGCACATGCCAAATTCTGAGTCTTTTTTTTTTTAAGTATAAAACCCCTTTCTCTTTTGCACGTGCCTGCTCACAAATGTCTCCAAACTTTTCCAAATGGCTTAAAGCAAACCATTTGTTTCATTAAAGATGATATGTTGTGTGTATTTGTATGTGTACATATTTACATATAATATCCACATGTAAAACATACACACACATGCACATAAACATACAAGCACACACTTTGGGGGAAAAGGCCAGCCATAACCACAGCAACCCAACCTTGTGTTAGGTATTACAGCTTTTCCAGGGTTTGTTTCCGTTTGTGCCCATCTACCTGCCAGTATATAAATGCACCATATAAACAACTTCACATCCTCCTTTCTTCCACTTAATATGCTGTCTCTAGCCTCTTCCATGACAATACAAAGTGTCCGTAATGACTGATTTAAATGACTGCAAATTATTCCAAGAGTGACCCCCTGCCAGTTAACTGACCGCTTCTTTCTATAGCTTAACATTTTTGGAACTTTCCATTTTTGGTTAAAGTCACCTCCTTGCACCTTCCAAGTTCAAAGTCTAGGTGGCTGACTACAAACATTACATAATTGCAATGTATGTGATGATGCTGATTTTTCTTGCCTTTCCATTTTTTTCGGACATGAAGTGCAGATGGCCTGTAGGATCTGGCGACCAGAGGCCAGCCAGGAGGCTGTTCCCTCATCACAAACCAGGAAATGCTGGGTCCAGGAGGCACTTCTGCTATTCACATTCAGGACTCCAGGTAAAAAAGCTAGGAAAACCTGTCCCAGGCAGAAATCCTCCTGTCCTGAACAGTTAAAGACCCTGTACAAGGGACCACAGGGAATCACACTTGCATTCTTAACTCCTACTGAGTTAATCCATCTGTCCCTGCAGCTCAAGCTCTTCCCAGGTGAGGCAACAAGCTGTCTGTCTCAGGAGCAGGGCCCGGGGACAGTGGCTGACGACCATCCCGTAACCTGAAGGTGCGCTGATGCCCTTTGGATATCACCTTTACTATTTATAAAGTCCTTATTCTGTCACAATTTTCTCACATAGGCAGCATAAGAGATTCATGTCTTGTGCAAACTATCTTCAGTTACCAAGGGCCAGGCAGGGGAAGGGGAGAGGATGGAGAGAGGCTGAACCCAGGGCCAAATCATGGCCACTGTAGTGCCATCAGCCCATTTATGTAGGGGGCCCAGGGAGGTGTCAGCCACAGACTGCCCCTCACTGGGGACAGGTGGTGTAGTTAGTTACACTCAACAGCTTTTCAAAAACAAAACCTGGGGCTCTAGATCTGATGCATGAGTGTGAGTGTGAGAGTGTGTGTGTGTTAGTAGTGATGGTATCTGACACTTGAACATTCGTTATGTGATTGATGCTTTACACTTGCTATTTCATTTACTTCCCAGCTACTCTGTGAAATAAGCATTTCTAGCTCCATGAGGAAAGGGTGGAACAATGATTCAGAGTTTGAGCTTCTTCACTTACATCAGGGAGTGTTCAAAATGACAGCATTTATGCCCCTCTTTATTGGGCAGGCAGGGAATACGGGATGCGGGCGGTCTGTAACAGGCCTTCCCATACACAAAGGGCCTCTGATGCAGACTCTTGACAAATAAATGCCCAGAGCTATTCTAACAGGATTGAATGAAGTCAGTGCTCATCACACAGCATTGAACTTCAGCCCCATTTTTCCATAATAAATCACCTGCAGTTCCTATGAACTAACACCTTATCTTGAAAATAGGAACATTTTGTCACCTTTATGCATGGGCACAATATTGCAATTTGCACATGGAAGCATTTCAAATGTTCTTTGGTTTTTATAATCCTGTTTTGCCATTATTTTAGTACTGTAATATACGGAGAGCCTCAAAAACAGCAACAGAAATACAATCCAGCCTCTTTCAACCTCTGAGAGACCTTTATCTGATACTGCGGTCGCTCCAGACAAGCCAGGCTGCGCGTTCGCCAGAAGTGTCATTCGAAAGGAAGTATTCGGGACAGGTTTCTGTGCAGTTAGTTTAAGGGGAATTCTTGAGGTGGGGTCTACTCTTGCATACCTTTTGTAGAGACTCCATTATTTGTAATTCTTTAAGTATTTACATCTTAATAACCATAAGAGCTGCTATCTTATGGATTACAGACTTTGTATTGGCATGTAAGTAATCAATCACCCGTAGCTATATTATGATGCCCCTGGTCCTCCAACTCCTGGACCTGTCCTTTATCATGCAGGCAGGCAAGGTCCCTGCTGTCATGAGCCCATCACTCTCTGCCCAAAGCTGGCCAATCATGCCCAAGTGACTGAGACCATAGGCATTAACAGGAGGGACTTGAACACATTAATTGCGTTGTCCCTGGCTAAATTTTTCCCGTTCTACAGTGAGACCTGTGATGTGTTTTGACTCTGTGGTTAATCTATGAGCTGTAGCAGAGACAGAGACAGAACAAATAAATGGCTATTAAACTGCTATGGGTAAAGACACAGCATTTGTGGGGTGGGAAGTTCCTAAAAACTATTATTCTAACCCACATGTGTTCGAGATTGGGAACTGAAGTCCTGGGAAAGTAAGGGATTATTTTTGCTAAACTATGCTGCTGTTCTTATAGAGATCCAGAGCCTGGGTTAGGTTACCTTCTTTTGTAAATAAAGTTTTATTGGAATACAGCTTTGCCCATTCATTCATGTGTTGTCTGTGACCGATTTCCTGTTCCACAGCAGAACTGAGTAGTTGCAACAGACATGGTATGACCTGCGAGGCCTAAAATATTGACTATCTAGCCCTCTACAAAAAGTGCTGACTGCAGCTCTAGAGGATAAATGAAGTGTATGAGGAGATACTAAGACCTGCCAGGAACCATGTGAGTGACCTCGGAAGCGGACATCTGGAGGCCTGCCTACATGCCCCCGAAGGTGCTTGGAAGCGTACTCTCCAGCTCCAAGTTTGCAGACAGCTGCAGCCCTGGCCAACAGGTTGACTACAACCTCATAGAGACCGCGAGCCACGGGCACCCCATGAAACTGTACCTAGGTTCCTGACCCAGAGAAACAGTAAGACAAGAAGTGTTTGTCCTTTTAAACTGCTAAATTTAGTGCCATTTGTTACGCAGCCATAGATAACTAAGACAATGGTGTCTCTTCAGCTGGACTCACTCTTTCAAGGTGAGTGAAATTCTGCCTCCCAGGTAAAAGCCCCACTATGATCTGCTCTGTGGATCCTTTAGGACCCCTGGCCCCCAACTCCAAATGGTGCCAACCATTTGGATGATCCCAACCGTCAAAGCACTGTACCACCTGCTCACTCAGAGTCTATCCCGTGGCCGTGTGGTCACTTACCTAGATGTCTGTCTCCCCTGCTGATGCTTACTCAATTTTATAACCACAGAATCTCATTTAGTACAGACTACTCATAATGGAATATTAACAGTAAATATTTATTGAGTTCTTATATAAGTTGAGCATTTTATGTGCATTACCTCATTTAACCCTCAGAACAACCTTATGAGGTATATAGTACTTTTAAGTCCATTTAGAAGGGGAGGAAACAGAAATTGGGGAACTTGCCTTATACTCTGTAGCCTGCAAGGGGTGGGGTCGAGATCTGAGCTCTGACTGACCCCGGGGCTGCCACACTCAACTGCTTGGGACCCGGAGTCCCAGGATATGTGTGGCATCTGTCTTGGTTCTTCCACCTTTAACTGTGGACCTGGCAAAGTCACACACACACAGGAAACCAATTTTCTCGTCCATCAAGTGGCAGCAATGATGCCACTTTCCTATCTCTCATTTCATCGATTTTAGCTGAATAAAGAACTTTCATCCACTCCTGGCTGTTGTGTGTCGGGACATAAATTCCATAAGGGAGCTGTGCAGTGTTCAACCAGTATAGGTGCTCAGTACATATGTTAACTAAAAGTCTGACCTCATACAATTGATTCAAGACAGTAGAGTCTGATTAAGGAGCAGACTGGTGGTTGCCAGGGAGGCTGGGCAGCTGCGTGAAAAAGGTGAAGGGGTTGGGAAGTATAAATTGGAAGTTACGAAACAGTCATGGCGCTGTAAAGCACAGCACAGGGAATACAGTCAGGAACATTGTAGTAACTGTGTGTGGTGCCGGGTGGGCACTGGAAATATCGGGGGAACACATTGTAAAGTGTATGATTGTCTCACCACCATGCTGTACACCTGAAACTACTGCAAAATAATACTGCATGTAAGCCGTAATTGAAACATAAAATTAAAAAGTAGAGTCCAGAGAACGGCTTCAGGGTTGAGAAGACACCTGGGTTGGCCAAGGCCCCAGTGGTGGCCAAGCTGAACTCCTAGGACCTCCCCAGATGTGGGTTTGTGCATTCAATGTTGGTATCCAGACTCCAGGAAAGAGTATTATCTATTTATTCTGATCAGACTGCAGCCAATGGCTTTGGATTTAAATTGTATGGTTCCTGAACTAGCGAATTTCAAAAGTTAAAAAAAAAGTTGCTGCTTCTGTGTGGACTCTCTTGTCTCATCTTGCCTCTTTAATGTCACTGAAAAAAAACAAAGAAAAAACAACATTGTTCCTCACTAAGCACAGAAAATTCCCCAGAGACCAAATACTTCATTAGGGTTTCCTTTCAGCATCATTTCTGATAAATGAGGTAAAGTAGACATCTCAAGAAAATGGAGAACCTGACATGTGTTTAATGTCAAAAACAGGACAAAAAAATCTGCCTAGTTATCACCAGGAAAATGTGTCTTGTAAGGGCTTCTCACCATTACTTGGCACTTTTCTCAGGGAGCCAGCAACTCTGCAGGTAGGATTTGTTGCCATTAGGTTCAGACCTGAGTCTGAAATAACTTGCCCAGTTATTATTTTCATCTCTTCCACTCAAGCATCCCTAATTCTACATGAGCACCTTTCCAGAAAACACTGAAAGGGCCCCTAGTTGCCTGCCTGCCTGCCTTCCTTCCTTCCTTCCTTCCTTCTTTCCTTCTGCCATTCATTCATTCATTATTTTTTTCCCATGAAAAAACATTAGATGTCCATCCAAGTAAGATGGCAAGGAGGGCAGTTCTCAAAATTTTGTGTATTAAAGTTTGCTCAGGGAAAGTAAAAAGTTTGGTCCCAGAAAGTTTGCTAATTTATAAGCTAAAATCAACAGAACAGCCTCACCGTCTGCAGTGTGGCATGTGATGTGGAAACGCAGTGCTGCACAACAGAAATAGTCCAAAATCAATTAGAGGAGAAGTGACTAAGCATATAAAAATGTGCGTGACAATCCACGGATCACACGGTGCTTCTAGGGAACGGTACAGAAGTAAAAAAAACCCAGAAGTCGATAAGCTCTTAACCTACTTTTAATTCACTCAACTAAATAAATATGAGACTGGTTTAAATTCCCAAATTTTCAATCCTTGATGTTTTCTTAGCTTGATATAGTAACACATAAAGTTTATTAATTTACTATTCTTTGGAGGGAAAATATCCTACTGCTTAATCCAGAGATAGCTGGGGATAGAGCCTATAATCTTCATTAGCAACAAAAGGGTACATGTCCATATGGCAACAAAGTGCATGACATTTCAGGAGAAACTTATCTGTAACCCACTTTTGGGTAGTTTAAAGACTTCTTGACAGTATTCTTTCCTGCTGGTGGACCAATGCAGAAAATTCAGTATCATTAGAAGTTGGCATGTTCTTTTGATTTTCTTTTTTTGACAGTGAGATAAAGATCTATGTTCCTATTTCAACTACACCCCCAAATCATGCCGATGTTTTGGCGAAGGCGTGGATTTGACTGCGCCTCTGTCAGGTGAAAAGTTCGCAGACAAGTCATACCTCGTAGGCAGTGGTGTGCTAGCAAACGTTGAACAACTGATTCTGCAGAAACTGAAATGCTCATTATTATATTCAAGGATGTGTAATACACAGCGCACAAATAAAAATAAACAATATTTTGTTTTTATGGTAAATTTCATTTAGACAAATTGATTTTCACAGGATGCTTTTCCAGACTCTTCTATCCATAGTCAATCTACAGCTGCAGTCGGCAAAACTGGTTCTGACATGAGTACCAGTGGGTATTTCATTTACATTAAGTACTCAGATGAACGTGAAACAATGAGCACAAATGCTGGAATTTCAATTGTTTGTCGCTGACATGTGGACACTCTTTGCTGAAGCAGATGATGGTTTTTGAATACAGGGAGAAAAATTTCCTCAGGAATTTTTTTGTGTTATTCTAATGTAATGGCTAAAGCCAGCACACTTTTATTTTTAATTCTCATTAACGTTTTCTTCATCGCATTCTTTTTTTTATTTTCTAATTACTTTATTGTTGTTCAATTACAGTTGTCTGTATTTTCCCCCCACCAATCCCCCCCATCTCAGCCAATCCCACCTCCCTCCATTGCTCCCACCGTCCCCCTTGGTTATGTCCATGTGTCCTTTATAGTGGTTCCTGAAACCGCTTCTCCCCACTGTCCCCTCCCTTCTCCCCTCTGGTTATTGTTAGATTGTTCTTAATTTCATCGTATTCTTAAGTGTAGTCAAGCAACACAACATTAAGTTGAACCCGACTTATAGCATCTGCCAATTTCCATGGTGTAAATACTCCTGACATGGCTGATTTTAGGTTTGTAATCTCAAGTCACTGAACACAAAGTTGGAAAGAGGCATTTCTACATTATACAGTATTTCTATAAAATAGATATAAATAGAAAAACAACAGAAGACTAAAGTAATTAGGAAAAAGATATTAACTTTGTTTTTAATATAATTTGTTTGCCTATACTTTAATAGAATTTAATTTTTTGATATCACCTCACAAAATTTCTGAAATTCCAAAATCCCCTAGGCAGCCCCGGTAGGCTCCAGCACAAGATATCAGGGTCCTAAACCTGAAGGGCAAATGCATTTCCCAGACAATGTTCCCTCAGCCACATGCCACTAACCCCCAATTAAGTGACCCTATAGCCCAACTCCCCCTGCTACAAGTTAGTCAGTCTCAAGGGAGAGGGGGGGGGGATGTCTGGGTCCCAGGGGAGTATTAACATTTAGTGAGAGAAAAACATGACGTCAGCGTGGTCATGTGACTTGGAGGCAATCCTCAGTTTCCTGGCCTGTAGAATGGGGACAGTACTTTTTCTAGGGCTGTCATAAGGAGTAGAGATAACGCAGCAAAGCTCCCGGAGTAATGGAATAATGCCTCAAATACAGCAGATGTGGAATAACTATCATTAAGATGATGGCAGAATTACTGTAAAAGAATCCTTTTTTGTATACATATGGGTCAGTCAGGTGAGCTGCCTCCTTTCCAGCAGAGAAACAATTTTCAAGTGTGACTGACCGAAGAGCACGTATGAGAACAAGTCCAGTCACAGTCAGATTTCTTGAGTGTATGGAAGATTGCTATCTGGCTTCCAAGGTTCACTACTGTCATCTCTTCTCAGGAAAGGGAGGGGAAGGGAGGGGAGGGGAGGGGAGGGGGAGGAGGGGAAGGAAATTTGTAACTGAGGGTTTTTAGCACTGACCCAAAAGGTAACCTCCAACAGTAAATATTTTTATGTCATAATCATGGGCAAGAATTTAGGGAGATTCCTTTGCCACCTGTGAAATGGGCACAGACAGCAATTTGGGGAGCATCTTGTTTGGATGAAAGACAAAATCTTTCAGAGTTTTGGACACTTTCAGAAATACATTGCCCTAGAATATTTATCACTACTTCTGGGATTCCAGTCCTCTTTAAGATCCTTTCTGTAACATCTCTTTTACATTATTTTAAAGCACACATTAAAAAAATGTTAAACAATACAAATACAAAAAGGCTTACATTATTATTTTTTTTTAATATGTGGAATAGGGGTAATCATTCCTACCTCATGGGCATAACGGCATTAAATGGACTAAAGAATCCAACCCCTGGAATGTGTCCAGCACACCACCGCCGGGGGTACACACCTAATGGCAGCTGCTGTATGCAGCACACTGCACTCTCCCTTCCTTTCAAATCAGCTCAAGGTTAGCTGGGGGAGGGGTACACAGACAAAACACCAAGCAGAGGCCAGATTCCTCCTGCCTACTCAATGGTCAGGTAAACAGGCTGAATTGATCCATTTGCTTCCTTGGAGAAGATTGTATTTTCTTCCAAAAATAAAGAACAGCAGCCTGCTTGTGGTAGTTACTAACCAGATCAAGTCTCAAGGAAGTCAGAGATTCTAAGACCTCACTTGTCCTTTTACTGTCTATACATTTGTAAACGCTATTCTTTATTCTGGATTTCAGCAACATCAAGGATTGGCAAGCCATGGGCGATTTCGGCAAATACTAAGCATTTCAAGCACAGAATGTATAAAAGAGCCACCAGGAGTCAACCTAGCCTTATGTCATAAGATATTTATAGCATCAATAATACACAATCATATATGGCTAGGGAGAAAATACAAGGGAAGAAATACATTTGAGTCTTAAAGCTAGAAATATTAAAAGAGAATTACTAGCTCTAGTCTAAAGTACCTAGATCATCATACATATATTTATGTAGCACATTATGGAAAACAATTTGATATGTTTCTGGGGAAATCACAGAATTTAGCCTAGAAACATGTGAAAATATAAGGACTGTAGGTAACACTGTTAAATTTAGCCTCATTCAAATCTGAGTTTTGACTTCTAGTTGCAATTCATGTTTCATAAAAGCTCAAGCTAGACTGCTGGGCAGGAAACACTCTAAATTGAAAAAATGTACAAAATCTGATAAAGCAAATATGACTAGTTGCCATAATTAAAATCTCAAACCATGAACAGTGAACCAGGTTACCTAAATTGAAGTTTCAGAAGTAATGATAATGTGTGTGTGTGTACATGCCTTCGTGCAAACTTAAGCTGGAACAAAGAAGTTTTCCTCTCCTGGTAGGGTTTACATAATGTACACCAGGGCTAGACCTGTTCATGAGAACAGCTCCTTAAACTGTAGCATTTTCAGATTTGAATACACTTTGCTATACGTTCTATGTGAATTTGAAAGGAATGCAAAGTACACTTACAGTATCATCAGACTTTCTAATTCGATCATACGCCCTTCCTTTCTGGACTCTAGTGAGTGGATTTCCTGCCTAGAAAAACACTGTGGTGAATCAATATGGACTCCTTTCTCCCTCTGGGCAATTGCAGGAGGAACTAAGATTTTTGTTTGTATCTTTTCTGAAGCATTTTCTTACCTCATCAGGCTTGTAATGTCATTAGACCCCCAGTGGAGCTGTCCTGCTGGTTGTTCCTTGTTGTCCCCAAAGAGGTGCCCCAGAAGCTTACATCCCAAGACTAAAATCCTAGCAGGTTCTCAGAACTTTACACAGCTGTGCAATGGTTAAAAACCAAACAGAAAGCCCAGCCCTGGGCCCTCCTGGCTGGGGTGTGGCTGCAGGTTGGCTGTGTGGCTGAGGGCTATTGCTTAATATAACCAAACACTCGGCACTAACCGCTGACCGGGCTCAGTGATTACATAGTAAATAGAAGGAGCTGTATACCTTTCCTTGCTGAAGACGTGAATGGAAACCCCTTTAGTCAAAGCTCCTCAGGGTTCAATACTGCAGTGCTTCTCAGCCATTAGCATCCAAGCACTACCTGGAGTAGAAACAAACCCACTATTTACTTCCTAAAGTTGATGCTTGACTTAATTAAAATGAGTGGAAGTGGAAACATTCAACTTAAAAATTCTGAAGTGAAGCCAAATATCACTATTTATATTGGTATGTTATGGTTCATACTTTACACTTATTCCCTGATGAAGCTTAGTATGTATTAGGAGCAAGGCTGTGAACTGACATTAAAAAAGATCCCCAACTCCACAAAATGTGTACCATTTCCGTCACTCACTGCAAATTGCCATGAATCATTCCGAGTGAGCCAGGGAGTTTTTGAATGTCGTTAGTCCACTGAGGCATTTTAGAGTTCAAAGCAAATACAAAACTCTCAGGTCCACATATTTTCTAAAAAATTTCTATAACATTTAATAATTAAAAAAAATCCATTGTATGTCTATATGGACCTATATGTACCTAGCACTGTGCTAGCCATTATGGAAAAAGTTAAAAAGTATATGACTCACCCTCTTGAAGAATTTTAATAATCTGATTAAAAAGCTAAATCCAATCCACAGAGCGATTTGACGATAACCGAACATAAACACCACGGTACCGGATGCCGGTGTGACAGCAGCTGTCAGTCTTCACTCAGCTCTGCTGCACCCACTGTCTGGGTTAGAGTGCACAGGCCTCCTAGGTGGTGAGGTCCATAGTTCCCTTCATCAGAAACGGCATGCCATAAATGTCTGGTGTAGGCCACTCCAGGGGTAGTCAGAAATTTATACTAGTGATCAACTAGTATCTAGTTGGGAAGATGGTAAGTAGAAGTGGTTACTAAATGCAACTGCAGCTTCATTAATATATAAACTAATGCATGGCATAAATGGGTTTTCATTGGTGAACTCAGTGGCTTATTAATCAGGAAAATAAATGTTAGAAATAGACACTTGTGGGATTTGAGGTGTGTAGGTGGCTTCCTTGGCCCTGTATGAGCAGAGAATAAGAACCTATTGTGCGCATTCTCAGGCATGTTATGCGAATCTGGATTCCTGGTTCTTTGACCTACATGATTTCTGGTGCTTGATGCTGTCTATAAAAATAACGGAAACCTATGTGTGGCATGTTGTCAGGTCTGACTCAAGCATCTTTTCTGTAGGGTGGTGGTAGGAGAGCTTAGAAGAATAGAGGATTGGAATTTCAAGTTTACAAAACATACTGATGTGCTACTTTGTGCCTGCTCACTAGTAAATGGGGATTAAAAACATATATGTGGAATATCTGGTCTGAGACTTGCTTTCATTATATCCTGGCAGGGATGACGTTGAGAAGGGCTAATTCTCACCCACCTCAAGCTTTTCTGTGGCTACTGATATCTACCCTTGATCCATTTTGGTTTGATTTTCTTACATGCGGGGAAGACCTACTTTAAAGTTAAGGGCAGTAAGCCCTTACTAACTGGTTGTGTGGCTGACCATAAACCCTCTAGGTTCCATTTCAGTCCCATTAAACGAGGACGACAACACTTACTCCTGGGGTCACTGTAAAAATTAAAGACAATTACGTATATAGCCAGTTAGCTGCTCATTCACTGCCAGTTTCCCTCCCCTGCACTGCTGTGCTGCTGCTATGCTTTTCCTGTCCCAGAGAAAACACCCAGATGCTCGCAGAAGTGAAAAGTGCGACCTCTTTCTCTCTTTCCCATTTTAGTTTTTTGGGACTGAACAAATTTAGGGATTGTAACGTTGGTGCCTGTACTGCTCTGCCATAAGTCTGGATGTTGTGAATCATCAGAGGCTGGAGTCCTTTACCTTCCCTTCCCTTTTCTAGTACGCACAGTACTTCTTCCCCACCTTCTGGAAGCCTTTGTGCCCCTTCACACTTCTGGGGCTTTCCATGGGCAATGACTGCTTTGCTCGCTCAATATCACCTGAGTCATTGCCTTAGATACACTTAGGAAGAGGATATCTATTTAACCTTCATTTTATTTAAAAAAAAAAAACAAACAAACCAAAAAACCCCTTTTCTTCACTAAGCAGTAAAAAAATAAGAAACTACTGCAGAATGCTTAGTAAGTGTGGTAGCCACTGTCCCAGCTGGTCCCCATCGATCCTTGCCTCCTGGGATCACATCCTTGTATAGCTAGTGTCCTTTGTACACAGAAATCAGGGCTGGTTTGTGTGACTGATAGGTTATGTGGCAAAAGTCACGAAGTGTGACTGTCGAGGCTAGGTGAGGAACGGCACAACGGTTTCTGCAATAGCCTCTTGAGTTGTTCGCTCTGGGCGAAGGCGGGGGCCATGCCGTGAGGACACTTGAGAGAGGAGAGGCCCACAGGGATGAACCCACTTGAGCTCCTTTGGAAGTGTGCCTGCGAGTCGCAGCCAAGCCCCAGCGACTAAGGCCACGGCTGACACCGCACTGCAACCTTGTGAGAGACCACAAGCCAGAAAGGCCCCAGTGGGCCACTCTCAAATTCCTGACTCACAGGAACTGCTGGATGACAAAGTTTACTGTGGTTTTAAACCACCTGAGTTTGGGGGCAACTTGTTTTGCAGCAATACATAACTAATATGTTAAGAATGCATTTCCTGTTCTCAGTCGGCTTCGTGGTGGAGATCATCTAATGCAGGCAAAGTCTTTTAAAGAGGGAATCAACTTGATACTCTACTTATGAACTCTGTCACTTTCTCTTTCTGAAATGTACATGCTAATACGGCTGTGAGGCAAATACTACTTGACTGTGCCTCCCAGAATTCATGTGGAAGCCCTGGCCCCCACTGTGATGATAGGTGGAGCTGAGGCATGTGGGAGGTAATGGGTTCAGACGAGGGCATGGTGGGATGAGCGCTCTCGCAAGAGGCTGAGATCCCGCTTGCTCTCTCCGTGTGCCTGCACCAAGGCAGCGCCAGGTGACTGCTTGTCCAGGAAGACGGCCCTCACTGCGAACCTAGGTTGGAACCCTGGCCTTAGACTTCAGTCTCCAGATCGTGAGAAATATATGTTTGGTGTTTGAGCTGCCCAGTCTATGGTAAGTTGGTGTAGCAGCCAGAACTAAGACAGGAATGTTTCTTATATAATACACAAGAGTATTAATTTCTGTTTACTAAGGAGAAAAACACATACAGCACATAACCCTCCCTTTAGTCTTTGCTATACATTGAGTGTTTGTTCCCTTCAAATTCATATATTCAAACCCTAACCCCAATATTATGGTATTAGGAGGTGGGGCCTTTGGGAGGTGATTGGGTCATAAAGGGTAGAGACCTCAGGGATGGGATTAGTGTCCTTTAAAAGAGTTCCCAGAGGGCTCCCTGCCCCTCCCACCAAGAGAGAACACAGGGAAAAGATAGATGTATATGAATGAGGAAGCCGGCCCCCACCAGAGACTGACTCTCCCTGTGGCCTCACCTGAGACTTCTCAGCCTCCAGAACTGTGAGGAATAAACGTGTGCTGTTGATAAGCCACCAGGGTTGGGTATTCTGTTACAGGATCCCGAATGGACTAACACAGTCGTGTAAGAAGACTGAGTGGCAAACTTCAATAACTGTGAAGAACAGACTCATGCCCTGCTAGGCACACAAGGCAAAAGGTGTGTCAGTGAAGTCACTGTTAGTGACTGTTTTATTGCACAAATAATATATGGTCACTGCAGAAGATTTAGAACATGCAGATGAAGCAAAAATGTAATGAGTGCCACTTGTGATTACGTACTTCTAGCCTTTTTTCCTACTTAGAATTCTATCATGAATATTTTCTATATTATGATGAGTTAGTTAGCTCTGTGTAATCTACTACTGTGCCACGGACCAAGCAGATACGCAATAAATATTTGTTGATTAAGCCTAGGATGATCATTAAACTGATAGATGCTAAGAAGTGAGAGTTATGGAAAATTTACGTCCACAGGTACATTAGGTTATTTTTTATTTTCATAAACAATTAAAAAAAACCTCCTTTTGGAATCCTCTAACTCATCACTAATTAGAATAAATAATGACATGTTCTTGGACCTCTGTGTGGTAATATGTTGATAAGTCCACCTTTATTTAAATGTAGGATATCAGGTAAAGACAGTGGAATGAATATACTCATCAATTTTGGCCTGCATCTGAACCTTATTAAAACTAAAGTAATTATATAAGCATACATATACACATATACACATGCATATGCATACATCTATATCTTCTCTTTCTTTTTTTTAATCCTCATCAGAGGATAGATTTATTGATTTGAGAGAGAGAGAGGGAGAGAGAGAGGAACGTCGATGAGAGAGAGGAACATTGACTGGTTGCCTCCCGTATGCACTAACCCTCCTGACTGGGGATCAAACCCACAACCTTTTGGTTTACAGGAAGACACTCAACCAACTGAGCCAACCGGCCAGGGCAACATCTATGTCTTTCCAATAACAGAAGTGGGAGAAGTGACAGTAACAGCATTTTGGAATTGAGAAAGTGGGTGGGTGGTGGCCACTCCCTCAGTGGCCCCGAGAAAACTGAATGAGAGGCTGGAGGTGGAGGAGTCCCATGTTTTACATGCAGGGTCCTCAAAAGGCGCCAAGCAGCAGGTGCTTCAGGCAGATGCGGAGCTGCTGCCCAAATGGTTGGGGGTGTTGAACTGTGATTAAGAAGCAGTTAACACCACCTCCCTTCCCCTCCTGCAAGCCCCAGGTGACAAGACTTCCTCCACCTGAGTAGCAGCCTGAATGTTTGCCCTATGGTGAGGGCAAACCAGAGGTCTCTGAATTAGGCGTTATACAAGTGATATTGGGGGCAAGATGCTATACATACATAGAAGGAAGATTAAGTGAAATGGACACAGCATACCGAGATTCCTCTTTTCTACTCCTCAACCTCGCCTTGCAAGCACTGGCAGCCAGGCCCTTACCCCTCTAGGACACCTGGCCGGCCCATGAGGAACGCCTGAAAGATCCTGACATTGAAGTTCCCCAACAAGTGGTTCAGCCTGATCATCACAGCAAAAGTTACCATCCATGAGGGCTCCCTCCCCCCTCCCCCGCCAACATTGTGTTCAGAATTTCACTTTTCAGATCCCCACTCTTACACATAAGAACACCAATGCTACCAAGTAGCCAAGGAAAACCAAAAACAATCTGGAAGGATCAAGAACTATGAAGCAAAAAGGAAATGCCCAAAATTGCTATTAGAAAATCAGAGATAAGGGGAATACAAAATACCTTGAAGCAAGAAAGTGATGCTGTTAGAAAAAAAGGGTATTCATAGAAAAAAAAACACCTCTTAGAAACTAAAACATGACAGCAAAAATGAAAACCTCAGTGGAAAGAATCCATGTTAAATTGAAGAAACCACAGCAAGAAAACAAAGAAATAAATGGTAGGAAAGAAAAGCAGATAAATGATCCAGAAAGTCTAAGAAGATCAAGAAAACAAAACGAAACACCTAAGGAGAAGAAAACATTCATGAAGTAACTGAAGAAAATTCCCCCAAAATGGAAGGTAGATTTTCTAGAATTAAATAGCCCGAGTGCCCAGCACAATGGATTTAAAAGACGGCGTAGATCACTGAAATTTCACACCAGGAAAAAAACCTTTAACCAACTTCCAGAGAAGAAAATAAAGTTACATATAAAGGATGGGAAATTGACATGGTGGTATACTTTCAACAGGCATATTGTGAATAAGCACACACTGAAGGAGACCATGTCTCCAAAAGTCTGAAGAAAAAACAAGGAAAAAAGTTTTGCGTGAAAATGATTTCCAAAATAGAACTCTCCATTTAATCTAACAATCAAGTCGGGAGACGGGATACAGACACATTTTTAGGGAGAAAGATATGTACGTAAATAATTTTTAGCTCCATGAACCTCTTCTTTAAAAACTACTGGAGGCTCTGGTCCATGAAAATGAGGGAATAAAATGAGAAAAATGGAGACATGAGGTCTAGGAAATAGGAACTGCAATGCAGGAGGGAAGTGAAGGGACTCTTGCAGGTGGTGACGACAGGGGCTATCAGTGTGACCCAGCAGAGAGGGTGACCAGTACAGATGAGCAGGTCAGGGGGCCCTGAGAGAGACTTCTGCAGAAGCATGAAGTTGACATCACCTATATAACACCTGATAGGAAACCGATAGAATCATGGAACATCTTGAGAGAACATTTAGACAGCTGGGAAATTTTTAAATATTGAAAGAACGGCAAGTACATAAAACAAACACACACGAAAAACAAAAGATGAAAATAAATAAATAAAAAGAAAACTATTAACTCCAGGAATAAATTGTGCTGGTCAAGAAACGAACGGTTTAATATATGCCCTATTTCTGAATAGCATATCCAGTCATAACAATGCACACCCTGGATAGTTTTCTAATCAAAACTGAGATTTAAGATGACAACGGTCAGTTTGTGGTGTGAATGGCGAGAATAAAGAGCTAAGTCTCATCTCCTGAAGGGAAAGCCAATGTACAACGAATGCCCCAAACGAAAAACCCAGGAGGCGGCAATACTTACTTGCCATTAAGGGATATGGAGGCAGACGTCAAGCAAAGAACTGAAAGCATTTCTTTGGGGCAGAGGAAATGAGAAGCAGGAGAGCTAGGACCTGTATTTTTCCTTAAGAAACCTTGCAGAACCAGCAGGTCCTTTAAACTGTACCCTATTACACATATATTACTTTGATGAAACACTATAAAACAATTTAAAGTGTAGTAGGATGCGGAGAGCTAACCTGTGACTGAGTTTCAAAATAATATCTATGTAATTTTGATAAATGATATCTGGGGTGTTCACTTTCCTTTTTTATAAATGGAGAGTCTTGTACCACATAATGTCTAAGGTCCTTTGCCTGCTCTCTGCATGTGTTATTTTTGGTATTTCTCTGTATGAGTGTCTGAACTTATGAACATAAACACATGGAGAGCTGTTAATCCACAGGGAAACTATCCTGATTATTTTGATCAATAAAAATTAATATGCATTACCCACATATCTACAAAGACACAATCTGATCCTACCGAGAGAAGGCGGCATACCCGTCTACCGATCTGCAGGGAAACGTGTGAGGCTGCATTTCTGTCTTCCTCTGTGAGGAGGCACGGGGAGAGAGCTAAAGTTCCCTGTTGTTTAGACTCTGGCCTGTGACGCATGGTTCTGCTGACCTAAAAGTTAATATTTAGCCATCTCAGTGAGTGAAGCTGGCTTTGAGGATGTGGTCGGGGGAAGAGGAAGGAAAGTGCTATAAACTCTGGTAGAGATTTGTACTTAAAGTCAATGTTAACCTTGGTAGCATAGCAAGTCACTTGCACCCTCTCTAGCAGATGCCAAGGAAGAACATGGCTAATCCTTTAACAACACCAAATTGGGGAGGGCTGGTGTGGAGCTTGGAATTAGAGAGAAAATTAAAGATTGTCCAGTTCAAACCTCCCATCGCTTCCTAGCTTTGTGACTCTAGGGCAAATCACAATTGCTCCATGCCCTGAGTTCTTTCTCTGTAAATTGAGGATAATAATACCTATCCATATGGTGGTTAGGAGAATTATATGTGTTAACACCTGTCAAACACTGAAAATGGTGTCTTGATAGGTGATCTCTAAAAATAGATGCAAAGAACATAACCGATTTGCAGGGGCCGTGGGTTCATCTCTCTCTCTCCCTCCCCCTGACTCTTTTTCTCAGATATGTAACTGGTCTTCAGAGATCTAAAATGAGAGAATTTCCCATGACAAATTTGGTTAAGTCAATCACAAAAAGTCAAGGAACAAATCGCTCATTGACCAGAGCAACCCCGTTCAGTAAAATCTCAGGTTACAGCCGTTGGCACTAACACTGTGGATCTGACACTAACGCTCTTTCCTTTGATATTTGGCACTCCGGATGTATTTTAGCAAACTGTGCTGGTGCCAAGGCAAGGAGTCCAGCGGCTGATTTAGGGATGCTCTTTCATTCTTTTGTGTGATGCCAGGCCCTCCACAATATCTGGCACACAGGAAAAGAGCTCAATAAGTGTTTGTTAAATTAAAAATGGGACAATACATTGGGTATGCTTTTCCTAGTCAGAAGTTACGGAACCATACTTTACAGTCA